>MU228433.1:2265516-2276682 GCA_018584345.1 Thuja plicata | reverse complement strand
TTACTAAAAATAGTAAGTTTCCAAAAATAGCAGCTTTGTACAAAATAGCCCTTATTGAATAGAAAAACACATATTTTTGGGTGATGCAAGATTGCCCTTACACCCAGGATGCTCCTGCATCAATTCTACTCATACTTTGTGGATGAGAGGAGTGATGCCAAGTTCTTCTTCTAGTGCAACTGCCCATGCAGGAGAGGATAGGGGAAATGCGAATTGCAAATTCAATAGCTGATTTGTTCAATGTTACATGAAGTTTTTTTTTTGCCAATGGCATCCTATTTCATGTAGCTCGATCTCCTTATTATAAGGAGATAATGTCAATGATAGCAAGGGGAGGACCGTCATATGTGCCACCAAGAGAGAAAAAATTGTGGACGGAATCTTGAATAGAACTATTTCAAGATCAATGTGTTGATGGAGAAAATGAAGGAATATTGGGTGAAGAGAAAATGCAATATAGTCATGGATGGATGGATAGACATTAGGCACCATCCACTCATCAATATCATGATTACTTGTATAGAGGGGCCATACTTTCTTAAGGTTGTTGATTGTTCAAGGCATCACAAAGATGTTGATTTTTAATTTCAGGTCCTCAAGGATGCTATTGAGAAAGTTGGGCCATAAAATGTCATCCAAGTGGTGACAGATGCGGAGCATATGTAGAAATCTGCAGGAAAACTTGTTGAGGCAGCTTACAAATGTATTTGGTGGACTCCATGTTGTGTGCATGCCATGAACAATACACTCAAGGGGATGGGGAAGACTGAGTGGATCAGAGCAATGGTCAGTGGTGCTAGAGATGTGCAGATGTTTATTTGCAACCACCACACTTCACATGCGCTCTTTAGGAGCTTATCTAAGGAGTTCTTGAAACTTGTTGAGACCAAATATGCATCCTATTTCATTATCTTAGACAGAATGTTTGAGTTGTGAGAGTCATTGCAACTAATGGTTATGACAGTAGATTGGAATCGATGGACTGAGACCAAGACAGAGTAGGGGAGGAGGGTGAAGGATATAGTGAAAAGTGATGTAGTTTACTGATGCAAAATATATAATCTCCATCATTGTTACAGTTGTCTAGGCCATCAGATATGAGGATGCAAATGCACCTAACCTTGGAGAGGTACATGAGTGCATTGATTCTATGCTTGACTAGATGAGGGTTGTCATGTGAGAGAAGGATCGCGCATTAGCATTCTACAATGAGCACATTCAACCAATCATTCATCGAGGTGGGTGAAGCTCAACACCCCCTTGCACATGGCTTCCTATGCATTGAATCCTAAGTGGTACAAGAGTAGGCGTGATAGAGTTACATTGATACAAGATGTTGAGGTGAAGGCGGGGTTTGTTAAGGCCATTGGGAAGATGTATGATCCTATAGGCACCAACAAGATTCGCACTAAGCGGACCAAATTTTTCACTATTAGGGGTTAATTTGAGGCAGACAAGATGGATATGGCAACTATGGCACATGAGGACCCAATTTTGTGGTGGAATTGCCATGGACCAAAATCTTTGACTACCACTCTAGCCATTCAATTACTATCTCAGGTTTCTAGTTCTTCAAATGTTGAGAGGAACTGATCTACCTATAGCTTCATCCACTCTCTTAGCAGGAACAAACTTACATCTAGGAGAGCAGAGAAGCTTGTGACTATACATACTACATAGTGCTTTGCATCCCATTGACTACATAGTGTTTTGTGTCTCATTTACCACAAGACACTTGTGTAAAAATAGAGTTCGGCAACACAATGGGATGTAGAGCCAAAGAAGCCAACATAGATTGATGAGGATGCTACAATTCCAGATGCAGGGCTGGTTGGTATCAATTTGGCGAAGCTTGACCATGAGTCCAATAATTCTAGTGATGAGGAGTTTGGGGATGATTAGAGGCCTCCCTTCACTACATTTTGTACTTATTTAGATATCATGCTACTCATTCTAATCATCTTTATTATATTTTGGATATTATAGAAATCTCTAATTTGACATTTTCATTTGTCAAATTTTATTTCGTATTCAAGAATTTAAAATGTTAGTATTTAGTATTTTACTATTTTACTAATTTGCCAAAGTTTCATTTGAAATGAAATTCTTACACGCCTTTTTGTAACTAGTTTTTCAAGTACTATATGTAGATCTTATGGAGCTTCCTCTTATAATTGAAGAATGATTATATTATACATTTTGTTCCAGTTTGACATGTCTGGTAAAAAAAATTAAAATGCTAACACAAGAGGTGATGCACAAGTCACTCACCTAAATATTTAAGTAGGATATTTATTTCAATATGGGTTTGAGATTGTTTAGGAAAAGCCTTAGGGTCAAGAAAAACCTAGTCAAGATGAGTAAACCTTCATTTTAATATTATATGCCCTTGAAAATGCATATTTTTCCAACAATCATTGTTAACAATAAAGAGGATGAAATGTATTATTGCAATCTAAATTTGAATGATTAATAGAGTGTGGATAGGAAAATGGAAGTCCCCAAACAATAGAAATCTTACAAAATGTACATGGAATATTGTTGGTATATCATACAGTAATAATACTTGTCTATAGTATGGGTGGAATCCAACAAACCATTGATTCTAACTAAGAATTGAGATCATATTGTTTTTTCTACTAGAATTTTCACTACCCGCATACATAACCTGAGGATTTTATCCCCATTTACAAAAAATGGATGTCCCCTCATATCATTATCACCACTGGAAAATAGTTCTCCCAATGTAACTTACATGTGGGCTAATTAGTGTTTTTGGTGAAACCTATTATATTTTTCATTTTATGATCACGTCTGCTAACAACTTAATGGATTAAAGCTAAGATATGTTTTGCAAGATAAGATTGGTAATCCCAACTAAAAAGTTGGGCTAAGCTGAAATTGAGTACCAAAGAAATATCTAATTTGGCTGACAAATAGAATTTATTATGACATCAAGCAATCTGGATTCTAGATGTTATTCTTTCTTTGAAAAACATTTTCAAGAAGTGAGGCCTGGTTTTTTTCTTCTTTTTTCAAATGTTTTTTATTTGGAAGTTTCAAGAATGAGCTGCTCCTTAAAAGTTCAAACAACCCCACACTTAATGCTCCCATGACATAAACAGTAGCTTAAGTTATACACATCCACCCACTGTTATCAGATTGTAAACCCTTATGTTTTTTGGAAAATGCATTGGAACAACTTCCAAGCTTCCTATATTTAAATTGTGCAGCATGTAAGAACTTGGAAGCCACTTCAATATATTAAACATTGGATTATCCTAATCATATATTTGGGCCTTTAATTTAAAACAGCCATTGTTGTGAAGGTACCAGAGGCATAGACTAACACACAATTGCAATTCACAGCCAAAAGATGTGAAGGAATTTATTAACTTGACAATGAGGAGAAAAATGAAGAAAGAGGTGGGCAATACCTGATCACAAAAAGTTAAATTAGCTATATGCACAAGATGGAAATTGCAACCAGAAACCTTCTTGCATTCTTTCTCTAAGACATTTGCAACAATTGATACATTTTCAAAAGATCTGCTCCCAGTCCGTGCAAGAAGCGTTAAATTAACAACTTGTATCCCGTCGATAAAGCGCTGTCCTCTAGAAGCATTACAGAATTTCCGTACCTTGCAGCGAATCAGATCAAACAATGAAATTCTTTTATCTAAGGACAAATGTCCAATTCCTTGACGCATTACTACTGCCTTTTCAAAGCAAACAGGCCCATCACCATAGTCTAAGGAATCTACTTCTACATGGCGACCCAAGGAAGCATGCATGATATTTGTAGCCCAGGAGCCCATGGTCTTGACAAGCTCTCCCCAGTGATAAAGAACAAATCTTTCTGGTGAAGCACATTCATTTTCGTTGTACCAATTTACAAAACCTGCTAATGCAGTCAAGCTGTGCCAGGGATTTGAATAATCATAATAGTTGTCGGATACAAATGTTAGACCAGGAAGTAAAGTTGAGTTGATTGGCAATTGCATTTTCCAGGCAAATCCATAAGAATTTTGGGAACCATCATTAGCATTTCTTCCCTGAAGACAAAGAATCCTATCATTGGAGATATCTGATGGAAACGAAAAAAACCCAAATTTTCCATCATCATTTTTTACTCTT
This sequence comes from Thuja plicata, assembly GCA_018584345.1. NCBI lineage: Eukaryota > Viridiplantae > Streptophyta > Pinopsida > Cupressales > Cupressaceae > Thuja > Thuja plicata. Next base: position 2,272,545 of record MU228433.1, on the reverse strand, counting down.
AAAGTGCTCATGAACCAGGTGTGCTCAGAATCCGTTAATCCCTCAAACCTTGTATCTTTTAAAGGTAAAAATGTCACAGATTTTTGCAGCTTACCTTCCAAATCCTTCAGTTTGAATTTCAGCACTTCAGCATCATGCTCTAAGACTTCCTTTTCAGTTTTTCCTTCTTGATTGCTACAATTTTGATGCAGGACTGCAACAAGAAAATTTAAAAGTCGATTATTATTAGCTGCATTGTGTTCTTGTATGTTGAGCCTGGACTGCCTTTGTGCAAATTTATTGAGAAAAGCTTTTCTCAAGCACTGAACTTCTGTAGCAGTTAATTCTAATTTATTATTTGGCACACATTTAGCTGAAATTTCGTGCTCATCGCTGCTCACTAACCAATTGTTTTCATTGGCATTTTCAAAATATTGGGATGATGGATAATTTCCATCAATTGTTCCCTTCCACTTGAATAATATCCATTCAGGTTTCTTTTCATATGCCCAAAGATGCAGGAGGATGAGAACCAATACACAAGAGGTTATGTAAACATAATAGTTCTTATAAGTTTTCTTGACAAATGGTTTTGCAATTGCCTTTAAGCAGCCAGTGTATTCCATATTGCCTCCCTGTACAAGAAGAAATTACCACACTTCTATAGGCCTTATTCAGTTGGCATCTGTTCCCAAGCTCAAATTACCAGCCTGCTGCATGCTCTTCACAGTTGGCACATGTTTCCTATCACTGCACAGTAAATGAAAATACTAGCTCAAGTTACAATCTTGTATCGCTTCCTCTCAATGCTATTTCCAAACGAAAATATTCACATTCTGCATGGACCAAAAAAGCCAAGAAATAAAACTGAAGATTACAAATCAGCCAACGAATAGGCTATCATGATTCAATGGTTGAAAATAAGTCCCTGGTTTCATGTACGCCCATAGATAACAATTATGGGAAACTAATGACAGAGAACAGAATCTGTGAGACTTAATGTGAGAATTGTATATGCTGTATCATCTGTAAAATTAAATTATTCTGAATGATAAATACCAAGAATGATCATATATATTGAACGCAATCTGCTATGTCACTTGACTAAATTAAAGTAGTATGCACAAAATAGAAGTATTCACAAACTGATGCTTTAAAATACTACTAAATATTATTTCTCACTCAACCCAAGGATTAAAACCATTGCTATCCTTTGTAAAGATTATTGAGACTGAAAATTTCTAGTTAAATTAAAATAAATGCATGTTACTTGTCACAAGATTCTATTGGCTACAGAAGTTGGCTTCACTGTACAATTTTCATCAAACAAATGGAATTAAAGAAGTTTACTGTTTGAATCGGTAGCTTACATTTCTACTTTGTCAATTCACATTATTGTTTTATACAGGACATTGAAAATGAATAATTATAACAATAAATCCTTAACATAAATTCGGTATCCTACAAAAGCCACCAGTAGAGTGATTTGCTTCATTCAGTTTGTTGCAATTATGCACAATAGCTCTACAGTAAACCAAAATCAATAAACAAGACTGGTCAAAGAGAGCAATTGTGAGTAGAGGACTGAATAAAAACCAAGCAGACAAGGCTACCAAAGCACCTCGGCTACTTAGAAGTTAGTTGCTTTTTCAATAGTGTAGATAGAAAATTAGTTCTACTAGCCATGCTTCTCTTTCTTTATGCAAGACTTCTAAGAGGTATATTTGCTATTGCTGCTTTATTTCTGGCAGTACAATATCTGTGGTAGCACTAGCAGTCTCCATTTTAGATTCTAGAAACAAAGTTGCAGTGAACAAGTTACATCTTAGTAAATTGGTAAATATAGCAAATCTACCAATGTTAATCTAGCCATACTTTATCCAAAAATATGCATTGAAGTTCAACTTTACATAAGAGTTGTTAGTTCAAACATAAATCAAATAATAACATCCACTAGTGGCTAAAGTGGCAGATGGGACCACAAAAGGTACAACAAACAAAAATGCAGTATCACCAAGGAATGGTAAAGTCTAAAAAAATGTAATAAAGGCAGTTGAAAAGAGATGCAATAAACCGCGAGAAAACCCAAACAGGTAAAAAGAGTAGAAGATAAAGTGGATTGTAGCAAGAAAGAAGCCCTCATAGAGTATTATCCAACCAATACTTCCTGAATAAAGCATCAGCATCCTTGGATTTTATCTGTTTGCCTGATTGATTGTGACAATGTATTCCACATAACCATAGGTGTATCCAAATGCTCAATGTGAAACAACTCATGAGAGGCATACAAGCACAAATAACCAGTGGCTTCTTCACAACTATTCAACCACTTATTCCTTTTAACTTCATTAGTGGTTAGTTCACCATCAAGCCCATGAGCTATCATATACAACCTCTTAACTCTTAGCAATTTGTTCATTTTAAATTTCCATTTAGGATAGTTGTAAGGTGTTAAATTGGAACCAAAGATTGCTCCATAATGAAACAAGAGGGAAAAAAAAAATCAAGAGGAATGCAACCACAACCATAAGAAGGCTTCCCCCTAAATTCACTGAATCAATGATCCCCCCAACAATATATGATATTGGCACTTTATACTAATTGAGATTAAAGATGTAACTTGCTAAAAACAATGAAGTGGTTTTGATCTTGGTACATGTAAATGTCAAATTTGGCCACAAGAATGAAAATACAATTTTTTGACAAAATGAGATCAATTTGATCACATCATTGCAAAGTTCAAGAACAATTATGCACTTTTAGGAAAACCACACCAAAAAAGTTAATGGTTTCCAAAACAAGAATTGAATAGCAACACTTTTGAAAATCTGTAATTTCTATGAAAACTAGATACCTAAAACAAGAATCATCTACATTGTTGTAAAGTGTGCAAAATTTAGCCCCGAATAAAAAAAATTGCTCGCAAAAAGGAGGTTGGATGATTGAGTTACGGCCTTCCGAAGTCTAACTGCTAAACACAAAACTCCATCGAAGAGGGTGGACTAGATTGGAGGAGTGACCTATTGATGTCATGCTAACAAAAGCATGGGGTCAGCTGGAATATTCCCCTACTTCTAAAAACATACCTCGTTGGCTACAAAAATTCCAGTAGTTTTCACAAAACTATCTTCAATTTGTCAAAGTCATCGATTGTCAATGAAAAACCATCTTTTGGTGGCGACAAACCACTTACTGGTGGGAAAAAGTTGTTTTTGATTTGTGGGCTATTTTGCGGTTCTTTGAACTATTTTAAAGTAGAAATTTGTCATTATAATCATCGGTTGCAAGTAAGTGAGGTCACACCTACCACTATGGATGCAAGGCCAGATGGTGCCCACAAAGGCAAGGGCATACCCTGCAGTTTGAGAACTATGCAAGGTATGGCCTTGCTTGCAATTTAAAAATAATAATTTGAAAAGCTAAATAAATAAATAAACAATTTTTTTGAAGTACCTATCATACGACCTACACATGCATTGAATAGGGTATCTTTTTTGGAATATTTTGCTACTGTGGTCCATACGACCTTGGAGGGGGGAATTTTTCCCCAATGGCCTGAGGCAAAAGTGTCTAATTTTGTTGAATTGACAATCGATCTTTAGGCTCTTGGATCCTTTCGATGCACTCGCAGGTTAAAAATTGACCCTAAATGCTCCAAAATTGTAACTACCTTCTGAATCTAGCCACCCAACTTCAAACCCTCGTACATTTGGCCTCACATGTCTGATTTGGACAAATCAAAAAGCTAAACTAAATTTTTTGACACCTTGAATTCAAGGTGAGCTTAGATTTGTACCAACATGCTCCAATATAAAAACTGCAATACAAAGCCACAAAGAGGAACCCTCCAAAATCTGGTATTTCTACAAGTATTTTTAATTCTCTAAGTCGAAGAGTGTACTTGATTTTCAAGAAAATACAAGAACTGCACTCCTAGATCTCCCAAAACAACTAATCAAAGGCACTATACCATTTAAGATTACACTACGGAGATAGCCACCCAAAATCTAGAGACCTAATATAAAGCACAATGAAATGAGAAGATCAACACAACAAGAATAAACTATATTTCTCTCAAGAATGCAAATAGAATGATCATATACAATAAAGTAATGTATGGGAGGCCCTTGGCTATATAGGCCAAGGAGAGGCATAGGATAACATAAGATTATAACAAGTGTACCAATCTTATAATATGTTACATAAAGTGATAAGAATCCTATGTGTACCCTAAGTAAACTTAACTAGACTAGTGTGAATAGGACTTAAGTTAAACAGGTTAGGTAATATCCCTATTCACACCAACAACAATGCATCCCCAAGCTTCGGTTTTGTGCAATGTCTAGGATAGTGGATAACAATTTTGAGAGCCAACACTTTCCACCAAACCTTAGCTGGAAATTGCAAACTTGAGTACCCTAAATCCCTAGAGCATAGGAAATTTTTTATTTTCAAACATGCCCATACAAAGACGTTACACATGTTGATGCCTTGTTTTTGGTCAATCAATAGCTGCTGAAAATGTGACAAAACCCTGAGCAATATGAAGCAGCATACAAAACCAAGGGTTTGGATGAATACAAGATCTGAATTTTAATATCAAAAACCCTAGGTGCTGGTAATATGAAAATCTGAATTTTCTGGAAGACAAAACCCTGCTGAATGCACTGGAAATCACTTAAAACTGATGACCAAACCTTCTAAAATCAGGCGCATCTGCTGGAATGATAGAGATTTTGAGCTAAACCTGCTGTCTGAAAACATGACTGTAATGGTCAAGATAAAGATCACTAATGAAATGGAAAAGGTTGATGTGAAACCCCTCTTCCATAAGACAAAGGTCACTGCTGATGCGATGAAAATTCCTGCTGTTTTGCTCTTCTAATAAGGGTAAACTCTATATATTCACATTGCATTAGCACAAACTGAAATTAAAATCAATTAAACGCATACGAAGGTGCCTGACTATTAACAGGAGACTTCCCTTTTGTTTTCAAAAGAAATATCCCTCAACAGATAGGTGCCCCCATATACATGGTTACCAGTTCCATTTTTCAAAAAACTTTTTTCATGTTCTAAGGTGCATGCTATTGGTAGACTTGTGCAGCATGCACTGCATTTTTTAAAATATGTGTTTCCTTCTGAATGATGCATGCTTTATCATGGCATTGCTAATTTTTTGTTCAAAAACTTGTCTTTCCTCTTTTTGGCATGCACCCATACATTACCTTGCAACCTTGACAACTCAAAACTCGCTAATCCATTGAATGGAGCAAGCTTGTCAATATGATGTCATCTTTTCGTTTGTTGGAAATCTATTTATGTTCAATAGAGTGTGCACCCTAACATACACCGGCAAGTTTTAATTTCGTATTTTCTAATTCTCTAGTCAATTGGGTGTTATACTATGTCTACACAGATTTCTCACTTCGAAAATTAGCTTCCATACTCTAAGGTGCGTGCCTAATTAACTGTTTGCATGTTTTTGACTTCTAAATTTTGCTCCTTCTGCACAATAAAGCACCCTCAAAGATGGCATTAGAATTTTCACTTAATGCAATCTTAGCCTTTTGTTTAAGGAGATCTGCTGATCAGTGCTCATCACAGACTTATTTGTAAAATTTATGCGTACCCATACATATGTGCACTCCACTCTATTCCTCCACCAATATTTGACTCAAAAATTGTATCTTTTTCATCATTTGAAGTCCATTCTTCAACATTGTGAATGTTTTCAAAAGGTATGTTCATTGATCTTGCAAAAACATGAATGAGAGACAACAAGAACAGCATAGATGACTATGATAAAGCTATAAAACATAACTCTTGAGTTGACCAAAAGACAAGATTTAGCTTGAAATTTGACAAGATACAAAAAAAATTGTATGGCTACAACAAACCCCAGTATAACAAACACAGACTGCACTAAAGGATGCTCACAATTTGACCCAAGGTTTACCAACAAGAAAAAAAATCTAATATTCATATTAAAATATCAATAATGTTTTCTCATAACAACAAAAATCTTTATTGCAAGATAGTTCTTCATATATCTTCACCTATCCATCTGTGATGGCAAATGTTTAAAATCTAAGTTGTAGGGTTCACGGGTTCAAGGCCTGGGTATCAATCCGGTTCGAACCGGGTCCTGGTTTGGGTCCGGACAGGGTCCATTCCCAAGCAGGCTGGTTCGTCCGAGCCGAACCCGGGTCGAACTTGAGCGGACTAGGAGTGAACAGGGTGGAATAAAGTGCCAAACTGACATTTTTTTTTGCAAATTTAGGAAGGATACCACTGATCAACATAAATAGACAAAATGAATTAAGTCACAATTTGTTTGTACTTAGAGTGGATTATTGGGTCTCATCATTAGTGAAGACCCAAAATACTTAACCCCTTTCTCTCTCATACCCAAAGAATGTGTACCTAAGGAAGTTTGACTGAATGCCATCACCATTTCAAGTCAATAGTGATCTCACAAAGTTAAAAGGAAGCCCACTAGTGTACACTATAAATGCAACTCACAATGTGTTCATCTCCAATGTTCTCAGTCTGATTCTGAAATGTCTTAAGAAATGGACCTCTTTTTTGTGGGAAAGAGAGTGATGGTCTTCTTGGAGAGACAATGTCAAAAAGAAAGGATGTGAAGTGGACAACTCGCAATCATGAACAACCTACACCTAAAGATTACCATCACCTATAGCTGCCCCCATGCATCAATAGCCACACAATGAGCCTATTATTTGGTTGCATGACAACTTGCAGTTAAACTCTATCTCACCAAACAGGCTAGACATTAAGGATTGGAGCCCATTGACATGCACGTATAACATATCTATTGGTCCATGACTCAATTTGACCAACAAATAAATGACTCTTTTCATTACATATTCCAAAAAAGACACTCACTTACAATCGATAAACTCAAAGACTAGACCTTCCCCTATTTTCCATCTCTCTCCCCATTTCTTTTTGTTGTTTATATGATACTATGTGATATTCTGATCTTAACTCATGCTTCTAGGCTATATATATATATATATATATATA
>MU228433.1:2234763-2265466 GCA_018584345.1 Thuja plicata | reverse complement strand
TATATATATATATATCTTTTACATGTTTTTGATCTAACAAACCCAAACCCATTTCAAAATTTTGTCATACCGCGAACCCGTTCTTCGAACCTGAACCTGAACCAGCAACTTAGTTTAAAATGATTGCAGAGATAACTGTTATTTTCTTCTGGAAGAAATTGACATAATGCTTAACTTTGTAATATTATATAGCTATCACATTTTAAAAGAAGCAAGAAGGAAAGGATTTTTCCTTCTAAAAATATTAAAATGCGTCTCTTCATTGTTCCCTTCAGTGATCATTCTGTCAACTTTTCATTAAAGGGAATCCAGGGTTAAGTCCCAGGTTCTTGTACAGACTTGACAATCTCTGAGATTTTCTTTGCATGGACAGAAATGCTAAATCACAATCTATATTTCCTACACATTATCAAAAGAGTGCTGTTTTAAAATAAATTTTACAAATATTCCTTCAATTCATTGCATTTAACCACTTTGCAGCAATCTCTTTATGCAGGCAATCTCTCAAAGCGGAAAATGTTTTCCTGTCCATTTTTAAAAGGAAAACTACGCCTAGATGCCATTACCAAGGGTTAACTAATCGGTAAAATTCACCCTGCATTGGATATGATAATTTTACTCAATTTTAAACTTCAACACATCATTTGTAGCAAACTTTAACTTGGGTTTTGCAAGAAATAAAAACTGACATACTCACTTCAAGCTCAATCCATTTATTCAACATCATTCCAGTCTGAAATACCTATTTTTGTTTTCTACAGAAGGCCTGCACACGGATTAATTTTATATAACATCTGCATAAACCAAATATGCCCAATGATCTGCATAACTTACAAAGGTGCTAAGCATTACAAGTGTAAAAGCAACTTCAAACAAAATCAGTGAAAAGAAAACCCAAAATCGGCAACCTTAATCTGTAGTGTACATGATTTGTAAATTACTTGCATCATCAAACTCCATTATTAAGTTTTATGTGATATATTGTTTGATTCGAAATGTTCATACAAATAAAGTACACAATTTTCCCAAAAAAATTTACTCTCTAACTAAGTCTACTAAAACAGTAAAACCCTTACCAACCATCATCTATATCAAAATAAACAAGTTTTGTGAGAGAAATTTGAAGAATAGAGAATGGCCTGCTTACCTCAAATGCCAGAAGAATGTCATTGATGTTGGTTTGATGGAAGATTCGATATAGTTGGTGGCTATTATTTTAAGCACTCTATCGAATCTGAGTATGATTTGAAAACTGTCCATCAATATTTTTTATTTTTATTTTTTTGCACTTCCACCTATCATATGCATCGAGTATGGAATCCATCGTTGTCAGTCTCAATTTTCAACAATACTGTAATGAGGGGAATTTGACCCGAGGATCATCCGGAGTAGGTAAGCATTAACCTTTGCCCACTACATATTTTAAAATATTTAATAATAACTAAATAAAAATGTCAAATATTCAGCCATTGCTGTTTACCGTATCGTCCATCCGTAAACTGTTTCCGTGTGCATTTCAAACTGTAGTATTCTTTTTCATTGAAAAGTTTCAAACTGCAGTTTACCGTATCGACCATCCGTGAAGCGCTTCCCTCTGCGTTTCACATGTTTCCAACATTATTAAATAATTGTTTTGTCTCGTGTTCGCCATTAAAATTACACTCATTTCATTCGATTTTATCAGACACTTAAGTTTCTGTATTTATCCAAAAAGGTGGCGTACGTTTGTTCAATAATAAAAGTGCAAGTTTTGTCTTCAATCTCATTTTACTCTGCTCTCAACCAGTTCTTTCTGGCAAAACTTGAAGAGCTTTACACAGTTTTCCTTGGAGAAATTATGTTCTTCCTATCTTGCTTCTTGACATTTCTAATTCCGAACCTTTAACCTTAAATACACTCTCTTTACATGATACTGAGAGAGCAGAGACAATCGAGGAAAGGAGAAAGCCATACAATAAAACTTAAGCTAGAAAGTGAAAGCCACGACAATATCAGAATATTTTCGAGCTATATTTACCTGATATGTATATATAGATATATATAAAGTTGGATAGGCACCTTCATAAGAATGTCTTTCAGCATATTTTGTGTGTCCATACAATAATTAAAAGTTGTTAAAATTAATTTAATTTATATTTCTATTTATTAATTTTATTATTATTATTATTATTTTTTTTTTTTTTTTTGTGATCGGTAAGAGGCTTCAGTCGTAGATTCATTTATATTAATAAAATTGATAAAAATATAATCTTCGTTCACTGCAGGCACTGGTAGGAAAGAATAGAGAAGAAAACCTCTAGTCTAACCCAGGACTATGATCCAAACATAACAAATAACGAAAGTTATATACATATTATAGAGGCATTCCTTCATTTACAATATCTTCTTACACATTACTAAGGATATCCCTTAGCTCTCGAATACAAATTCTCCCTTAGCTCTCGAATACAAATTCTCCCTTAATACAATGGGATCCTCAACGTTGTACATTATTATATGCCTTCTTGGGTATTCCATGTCTGGTAGGTTCATCGCCTCTTGTTTTTGATAAAAAAAACTTGCCATAAGTATTTCTTAACTTGATCCTGCACATGTCACATCTAACACAAAACTTCTATCTACAATGTACATTTATTAAGTAGCTATTAGAGATCTGAGGAACTAGCACTAAATCCTCATTATTGAGATAGCAGTTTATTGTTACCTCTATGAAGATAAGAAAGTCCTATGATGTTACATACAGATAATCAAAAGAAATATACCTTAACTTTGTCAAATTGAAGACAAACATCATTAATCATCGAACCTCAAACGGAACAAAAGGAAAGTTGGAAAGACCGCAAGAGAGCACTGAAATAACCCTAACACCTCAGAAGGTACGAAGGCAGTCTTATCAAAAGAAATTTAAGCAAAGCATAGCCATGAAATATACAATAATCAAGCTTATCTAGGTTCATTACCTAGATAAAGTAAAATAGATCTCATTGACCTCTTTCAAAATAAAATAGATAATATAAAATAATCTAGGTTTTGAATTTAAGCATAAGCGCGCATATAGTAAAATCTGAGCCTGGTTATCGAGGAGTCCCCTCTAATATGTTGGATGACCAAATCTAGCCCCCCCCAAGTATTTGCATTTGAAAATTCATGCACAGAGTCTTCCAATATCGGATTTCCATGAGCCAACCTGAATGGCCATGGCTATGAACGTCGTTGGAATATCAGAGTTGACCTTATACCAATCCTCATTAGTTAAGAATTCCCTCCCCAGGATTTGAAAGATAGCCCTAAGAATCAATGAATTAGTAATTGTTGGTCCCACTGAGAGGGGGGTGAATGAGACAAATTAAAACTTAAACACTTAAAACTGAACTCACTAATTCACTCAATAATACTGAATACAATAAATAACCGATTCACCAAATAAGTCAATAACTCCAGATTTAACTTAGTTGACACCAGATTTAACGAGAAACCCCAATTTGGAAAAAAAACCTCTATAGGAATTGTAACCCACAATAAAAATATACCCTTTTGAAGTACGCTCGGTAAAGAACTTATCATGTTAAAGATTACAAACACATTTGTTAAATCTGACCCTATTAGGGGATTTACCTTAGATCTGTTAAGATCTTCACCCTGTTAGGAGTGGCCTTGTTAGAGGTCTTTAAACACTCTTTTGGAATGTCACCTAAGTCTAGGTTTTACAAATAGGACTGTTAAATCCACTCGATTAAGAGATTTCTCTATTACAAATATTAATAAGCAACAGTAAACTTTGATCTGTAAATATAGAAACTATGATCCTTTATGCTCAATTGAATATTTCCATCACATACTCCATTGATCTCTTTCTCAGACTGTAGATTCTTCAATCTTTGTTTCTTTGTTCTGCTCGGTAAATGTTGTTCTTTACATTCTTCTTCTTCTCTATTCAATTTTCCAGTACCATACTCTGTTCATATTTCTCATTCTTTAGATAGACATACTTTTGCCTCTTAATCTCCTTATTTTCCTTCATTTGCGCTCAGTAGTTCAATCATCTTCTTCATAATTCACAACTCGGTAAACCATATCACTTTTACCTCGAAACTTGTACTTTTCTTGGAACTCTTCACAATTTTGTTTAACCGCTTGCCTTAGATCTTCACATTCAATTTACTCATTCATATATCTTGTAACAAACATCATTTAATTCATTTCCTCATCCATCTCATCATCACTTCGCATTAAATTTGATCAAATCATCATTTATTATCAGTATCATGTACTTGGTAAAACTTGCTTTGCAACTCGGTAACTAACTTTATTCACTGCTCGGTGTCTAACTCGTCTTTGGTGCTTAGAGCTTGACTTTCACTCGGTGCTCAGTAACTTGTGACCGACTCACATAACATTCTACTGCCTGACTTTATCTAGCTTAGTAAAGTAACTCTTTTAGTCATAACTTTAACTCATTACAGATTCTGACTTGATCAATCAAATGTACTAATTTGATAACATCAAATATATAGTAGAAAGCAACTATATCATCATTTTTTGATATGTATTTGTCACACATTTAACTCCTCTTAAGATATGGTAACATAATAAAAATTAATTAATCAATTGCTTGACATCAATGACAAAACAACAACTGATCTAACCATTTCTACAATCATGATACTCGGTATCACTCAGTCTTTATCATCTCCATCAGATACTCATCAATTAATCAACAATCTCTCTCTTTGGCATTGATGGCAACCACTATAACAGTTTTATAGAAATTGATGATGGCAACTCTCGAATACATAACTGTACTCCCTCTAAGTTGATATTTATGTTTCCATTTTGATCTCTGATATTAATCTCCCTCTTGGATAAATCTTTTGTTTCTGTAACACACATTTTGAATCTCCTTCAAGAGTAAATATTAGCAATTCATTCTCTCTCAATATCAATATCTCCCTTAAGAATAAATTTCATCAATTCATTCTCTCCCTCTTTGACAACAATGCCAAAAAGTCATACTCCTAAAAACTTGTTCCAGTAGTGGATTATACCTGACATGTACTCATAAATCATTACATACAAAAATATTTTCACAACTTCAGGAATCACCCAAAGTGTGTCATACGAACATCAATTCAGAAATAGATATTCTAATGAGATATAGAATTGATGCAACATGTCTCATGCTCTTTAGTGAACATTGGATAGGGGAAGAACCCCTAATTTACCTATGAGATGCTCAAAAGTATCTTTAGGCAGTGGCTTTGTAAAGATATCAGCCAATTGTTCCTTTGGATTCACATATTCCAATCTCACATTCTTCTCTTGAACTTGTTCTCTCAAGTAGTGATACTTGGTAGAAATGTTCTTGGTCTTTGAATGCATAACCGGGTTCTTTGATATATTAATCATACTTGTATTATCAAAAAAAATAGTAACCAAATTTGTGATCTCTTCTTGCATACATTCAAGTAATAGCTTAATCCATACTATGTTTGCACAATTCATAGCAGCAGCAACATATTCATCCTTGGCAATAGACTGTGAAATACAACTTTGTTTATTGCTCAGCCATGTAACCAATCTTTCACCTAGAAAGAATGCGCCTCCACTTGTACTTTTTCTGTCATCAACATTTCTAGCCCAATATGCATCAGTGTAGACTTGTAGATCAAAAATTACCTCTATTTTCAAGTACAATAAACCAAACTCTTATGTGCCTTTCAGATATCTCAAAATTCTTTTTACTACAGACATATGTGTTTCCTTCGGATTAGAAGAAAATCTTGCAACAATTCCAACACTGTCTGCTATATCAGGTCTACTATGAACAACATACTACAATTTACCAATCATGGATTGGTAAAGAGTATCATCCACCTCTTTTGTTTCATCCTCTTTAGATAATTTACATCTAATAACCATAGGTGTCCCAACAGATTTGGAATCTTCCATACCAAAAGTTTTAAGAATCTCTTTGATATACTTGGCTTGTGTAATATAAATTCCTCTAGTAACTTGTTGTATCTGTAGACCTATAAAGAACTTAATCTCTCCAATCATTGACATATTGAACTCTTTTCTCATTTCATCAGAAAATCCTTTACATAAAGTGTCATTGCCTCCAAAATAATATCATCAACAAAAATTTCAGCAATCAAAACTTTATTATCACTGTCACATTCCAAGTAAATATTACTATTATTACTTGTTCTTTGAAATCCTATTTTGATTAGATAAGAGTGCATTCTCTCATACCATGCTCAGGGTTCTTATTTCAAACCATATAAATCTTTATGTAACTTACATATCTTGTTCTTGTTTGTGTTCTCAACAAATCCTTCAGGTTGCTCAATGTATACTTCTTCAAGTATCTCATTAAGAAATGCAAACTTAACATCCATTTGATATACCTTGAATCCTTCATAAGTAGCATATGCTAGAAGTATTCTAACTCCTTCCAATCTAGAAACAGGTGCAAAAGTCTCTCCATAGTCAATACCTTCTTCTTGTGCATAACCTTTGCAAACTAATCTAGCTTTATTTTTGATAACTTCTCCATGCTCATTCAGTTTGTTTCTGAAAAACCATTTAGTACCAATAACAATTTTGTCTTTAGGCATGGGTACTAATGTCCATGTCTTGTTCTTCTCAATTTGTTCATACTCTTCTTTCATTTGCTTTCATCCAATCTTAATTATCTAGTGCCTCTCTAACTTTCTTAGGCTCAAACGTAGATATCAAACATGTATTGTCTCTTACCTTGCTTCTGTTCATCACTCCAGCATCCTTATTTCCAATAATCTTGCTCGAGGAATGGTGCCTTCTCACATACTTTGCCAAAATAGGCTTGATAGTTCTCGATTCTTTAAACATTCAGTTGTGGAACCCCTTGTTCATCTTCCTCCTCGGTAGGTGCTAACAGTAAGGTATCAAGAACATCAAGTTGAACATGTACAAATTTCTCATAATCTTCAGGTTCCTTACTATCTTCATCATTCCTTTCTGCAAATTCACCAATTCTCACATTTGCACTTTCCACCATTTTGTTAGTAACCTTGTTCAAACATTTGTAGGCTTTACTCCTTGTAGAATATCCTAAGAATATCCCTTCTTCTCCTTTTGAATCAAACTTTCCTTCTCTAGAATCTTTCAAAATATAGCATTTTCACCCAAAAATTTTGAAGTATCTAACATTAGGTTTGTGTTCATACCATATTTCATTAGGTGCCTTGTTGGTACCTTTCTTCATTTGTACTCGGTTCAATGTATAAACATCAGTACTCACGACTTCTCTCCAAAAGTTTTGTGAAACTCATTTTTCAATCATCAGTGTCCTAGCACGATCAACAATAGATCTATTTATTCTCTTAGCAATCCCATTCTTTTGTGGTGTCCTCGGTGCTGACAATTATCTCTTAATTCCATTCTCATTACAAAATAATGTAACTCATCATAAGTAAACTCACCTCCTATGTCGGATCTCAGACATGTCAATTGTCTTCCAGTTTCTTTTTCAACTCGGGCCTTATACCACTTAAACATTTGAAATTCATTAGATTTTTCTTTTAAAAATATTACAGACATAATTATAGAATAATCATACAAATAAAATAAAATATATGTCTTCATAATAGCTCTGAGTCCTCATGGGTCCACATAAATTAGTATGTACTAAATCCAAAATTCCTTGTGTAACATAAGTCTTTCTTGCGAAACTAGATTTAGTCATCTGAACATTGGATAGGGGAAGAACCCCTAATTTACCTCTGAGATGCTCAAAAGTATCTTTAGGTAGTGGCTTTGTAAAGATATCAACCAATTGTTTCTTTCGATTCAGATATTCCAATCTCACATTCTTCTCTTGAACTTGTTCTCTCATTTAGTGATACTTGATAGAAATGTGCTTGGTCTTTGAATGCATAACCGGGTTCTTTGATATATTAATCGCACTTGTATTATCACAAAAAATAGTAACCAAATCTGTGATCTCTTCTTGCATACATTCAATTAATAGTTTAATCGATACTATGTTTGCACAATTCATAGCAGCAACAACATATTTAGCCTTGGCAATAGACTGTGAAATACAACTTTGTTTCTTACTCAACTATGTAACCAATCTTTCATGTAGACAAAATGCACCTCCACTTGTACTTTTTTTTTCATCAACATTTCTAGCCCAATCTGCATCAGTGTAGACTTGTAGATCAAAATTACCTCCCTTTTCAAGTACAATAAACCAAACTCTTATGTTCCTTTCAGATATCTCAAAATTCTTTTTACTACAGACATATGTGTTTCCTTCGGATTAAAAGAAAATCTTGCAACAATTCCAATAGTGTATGCTATATCAGGTCTACTGTGAACAACATACTACAATTTACCAATCATGGATCGGTAAAGATTATTATCCACCTCTTTTGTTTCATCCTCTTTAGATAATTTACATCCAATAACCATAGGTGTCCCAACAAGTTTGGAATCTTCCATACCAAAAGTTTTAAGAATCTCTCTGATATACTTGGCTTGTGTAATATAAATTCCTCCAGTAACTTGTTTTATCTGTAGACTTAGAAAAAACTTAATCTCTCTCATCATTGACATATTGAACTCTTTTCTCATTTCATCAGCAAATCCATTACATAAAGTGTCATTGCCTCCAAAATAATATCATCAACAAAAATTTCAGCAATCAAAACTTTATTATCACTGTCACATTTCAAGTAAATATTACTATTATGACTTGTTCTTTGAAATCCTATTTTTATTAGATAAGAGTGCATTCTCTCACACCATGCTCGGGGTGCTTGTTTCAAACCATATAAAGCTTTATGTAACTTACATACCTTGTTCTTGTTTGTGTTCTCAACAAATCCTTTAGGTTGCTCAATGTATACTTCTTCTTCAAGTATCTCATTAAGAAATGTAGAATTAACATCGATTTGATATACCTTGAATCCTTGATAAGTAGCATATGCTAGAAGTATTCTAACTCCTTCCAATCTAGCAACAGGTGCAAAAGTCTCTCCATAGTCAATACCTTCTTCTTGTGCATAACCTTTGCAAACAAATCTAGCTTTATTTTTTATAACTTCTCCATGATCATTCAGTTTTTTTATGAAAATCCATTTAGTACCAATAACATTTTTGTCTTTAGGCATGGCTACTAGTTTCCATGTCTTGTTCTTCTCAATTTGTTCATTCTCTTCTTTCATTGTTTTTATCCAATCTTAATTATCTAGTGCCTCTCTAACTTTCTTAGGCTCAAATGTAGATATCAAACATGTAGTGTCTCTTACCTTGCTTTTGTTCATCACTCCAACATCCTTATTTCCAATAATCTTTCTTGAGGAATGGTGCCTTCTCACATACTTTGCCAAAATAGGCTTGATAGTTCTCGGTTCTTTAAACATTCAGTTGTGGAACTCCTTGTTCATCTTCCTCCTCGGTAGGTGCTCTCAGTAAGGTATCAGGAACATCAGGTTGAACATATACAAACTTCTCATAATCTTCGACTCCTTACTATCTTCATCATTCCTTTCTGCAAATTCACCAATTCTCACATTTGTACTTTCCACCATTTTGTTAGTAACCTTGTTCAAACATTTGAAGGCTTTACTCCTTGTAGAATATCCTAAGAATATCCCTTCTCCTTTTGAATCAAACTTTCCTTCTCTAGAATCTTTCAGAATATAGCATTTTCTCCCAAAAAATTTAAAGTATCTAACATTAGGTTTGTGTTCATACCATATTTCATTAGGTTCCTTGTTGGTACCTTTCTTCATTTGTACTCGGTTCAATATATAAACAGTAGTACTCAAATTCTCTCCAAAAGTTTTGTGAAACTCCTTTTTCAATCATCAATGTCCTAGCACGATCAACAATAGATCTATTTCTCCTCTTAGCAATCCCATTCTGTTGTGGTGTCCTCGGTGCTGAAAATTATCTCTTAATTCCATTCTCATTAAAAAACAATGTAACTCATCATAAGTAAACTCCCCTCCTCTGTCGGATCTCAGACATTTCAATTGTCTTCCAGTTTCTTTTTCAACTTGGGCCTTATACCACTTAAACATTTGAAATTCATTATATTTTTCTTTTAAAAACATTACAGACATAATTATAGAATAATCATCCACAAATAAAATAAAATATATGTCTCCATACTAGCTCTGATTCCTCATGGGTCCCCATAAATTAGTATGTACTAAATCCAAAATTCCTTGTGTAACATAAGTCTTGCTTGCGAAACTAGATTTAGTCATATGAACATTGGATAGGGGAAGAACCCCTAATTTACCTTTGAGATGCTCAAAAGTATCTTTAGGTAGTGGCTTTGTAAAGATATTAGCCAATTTTTCCTTTGGATTCACATATTCCAATCTCACATTATTCTCTTGAACTTTTTCTCTAAAGTAGTGATACTTGATAGAAATGTGCTTGGTCTTTGAATGCATAATCGGGTTCTTTGATATATTAATCGCACTTGTATTATCACAAAAAATAGTAACCAAATATGTGATCTCTTCTTGCATACATTCAAGTAATAGCTTAATCCATACTTTGTTTGCACAATTCATAGCAGTAGCAATATATTCAGCCTTGGCAATAGACTGTGAAATACAACTTTGTTTATTGCTAAACCATGTAACCAATCTTTCACCTAGAAAGAATGCACCTCCACTTGTACTTTTTCTGTCATCAACATTTCTATCCCAATATGCATCAGTGTAGACTTGCAGATCAAAATCACCTCCCTTTTCAAGTACAATAAACCAAACTCTTATGTGCCTTTCAGATATCTCAAAATTCTTTTTATTACAGACATATGTGTTTCCTTCGAATTAGAAGAAAATCTTGCTACAATTCCAACAATGACTACTATATCAAGTCTATTATGAACAACATATTGCAATTTACCAATCATGGATCAGTAAAGAGTATTATCCACCTCTTTTTTTTCATCCTCTTTAGATAATTTACATCCAATAACCATAGGTGTCCCAACAGGTTTGGAATCTTCCATACCAAAAGTTTTAAGAATCTCTTTGATATACTTGGCTTGTGTAATATAATTTCCTCCAGTAACTTGATGTATATGTAGACCTAAAAAGAACTTAATCTCTCCAATCATTGACATATTGAACTCTTTTCTCATTTCATCAGCAAATCATTTACATAAAGTGTCATTACCTCCAAAATAATATCATCAACAAAAATTTCAGCAATCAAAACTTTATTATCACTGTCACATTTCAAGTAAATATTACTATTATCACTTATTCTTTGAAATCCTATTTTGATTAGATAAGAGTGCATTCTCTCATACCATGCTCAGGGTGCTTGTTTCAAACCATTTAAAGCTTTATGTAACTTACATACCGTTTTCTTGTTTGTGTTCTCAACAAATCCTTCAAGTTGCTCAATGTATACTGCTTCTTCAAGTATCTCATTAAGAAATGCATACTTAACATCCATTTGATATAACTTGAATCTTTGATAAGTAGCATGTGCTAGAAGTATTCTAACTCCTTCCAATCTAGCAACAGGTGCAAAAGTCTCTCCATAGTCAATACCTTCTTCTTGTGCATAACCTTTGCAAACTAATCTAGCTTTATTTTTGATAACTTCTCCATGCTCATTTAGTTTGTTTCTGAAAATCCATTTAGTACCAATAACATTTTTATCTTTAGGCATGGGTACTAGTGTCCATGTCTTGTTCTTCTCAATTTTTTCATACTCTTTTTTCATTGCTTTCATCCAATCTTAATTGTCTAGTGCCTCTCTAACTTTCTTAGGCTCAAATGTAAATATCAAACATGTATTGTCTCTTACCTTACTTCTGGTCATCACTCCAGCATCCTTATTTCTAATAATCTTGCTCGAGGAATGGTGCCTTCTCACATAATTTTCTAAAATAGGCTTGATAGTTCTCGGTTCTTTAAACATTCAGTTGTGGAACTCCTTGTTCATCTTCCTCCTCGATAGGTGCTCTCAGTAAGGTATCAGGAACATCGGGTTGAACATATACAAACTTCTCATAATCTTCAGGCTCCTTGCTATCTTCATCATTCCTTTCTACAAATTCACCAACTCTCACATTTTCACTTTCCACCATTTTGTTAGTAACCTTGTTCAAACATTTGTAGGCTTTACTCCTTGTATAATATCCTAAGAATATCCCTTGTTCTCCTTTTGAATCAAACTTTCCTTCTCTAGAATCTTTCAAAATATAGCATTTTCTCCCAAAAAATTTAAAGTATCTAACATTAGGTTTGTGTTCATACCAGATTTCATTAGGTGCCTTGTTGGTACCTTTCTTCATTTGTACTCGGTTCAATGTATAAACTGTTAGGAATAAGGTGTCTCAACCTTGGATAATTCCTATTCTTGTTATTATTTTTTGTAAAAAGTATTTCTTGCAAATAATGTTGATGTGTCGGCATCTTGAATTGTGTGTAAGGAGATCATGGCTAAAACGGTTATGACAGATTCCTATGACACGTAAGAGCTATGTCAGGAAGATTCAATGACAGGTGAAGACATGTGGCAACTGATAAATTTGAGTACTGTACACTCTTCCCCAATCGTGGGGTTCAGGTTTCCTATTTTCTCAGAGAATGGTAAAACCCTAATACGGTTATCTTTGGGAGTAGCCCTAAAAAGTGAAGTGCATGATATAAGCATTTTTTATGGTTGCGAAGAGAAGTGATGTGAGTGTATTGTTGAAACATTTTATGCTGCCATGATTTGTCTTCAAGGGTTTTGAAATCTTCTGAAAGAACTTGCATTGCAAGTGTATTGTAAGCTGCAATAGTTTTGATCAATACATTGTGCAGGTTTTGGAGTGCTGGGGTTTTTACCGAAAGGTTTCCCCAGGGTATATCATTGTGTCATTCTCTATTTTTCTATATGCATGGTATGTGGTTGCAATATCTTTGTTAAAGTAGTTAACGAATCTGAAATTGTAAGGATTTAAAAGAATTTGCACAATACTTTCCTATAGAGATTATCGTAGGAAGCTATTTCCGCACCTGAGTTTCCTTACATAAACAGCAGTACTCACAACTTCTCTCCAAAAGTTTTATGAAACTCCTTTTTCAATCATCAGTGTCCTAGCACGATCAACAATAGATCTATTTCTTCTCTCAGCAATCCCATTTTGTTGTGGTGTTCTTGGTGCTGAAAATTATCTCTTAATTCCATTCTCATTACAAAACAATGTAACTCATCATAAGTAAACTCCCCTCCTCTGTCAGATCTCAGACATTTCAATTGTATTCCAGTTTCTTTTTCAACTCAGGCCTTATACCACTTGAACATTTGAAATTCATTAGATTTTTCTTTTAAAAACATTACAGACATAATTATAGAACAATCATCCACAAATAAAATAAAATATATGTCTCCATAATAGCTCTGAGTCCTCATGGGTCCACATAAATCAATATGTAATAAATCCAAAATTCCTTGTGTAACATAAGTCTTGCTTGCGAAACTAGATTTAGTCATCTTACCCATTTGATATTCTCTGCACATAGCATTCTCAAGTTTTTTCTAATCTTGGTAGTCCTCTTACTCTATTCTTCTTACTCACTTTGATTAAGCTGTCAAAATTAACATGAAAAATCCTTTTGTGCCATAACCAAACATCTTCAACTTTAACAAATAGGCAACTCTTCATAGAAGTATCAAGATAAAATAAATTACCTTTAGAGTGTTCTCCAGTAGCAATCGGATTATCCTTCTCATCAAATACTTTCACCTTTCCATATTGAAATTTTAGTCAGTGACGTGTATTGTTTAGTTGTGCAACACTCAACAGATTATACTTTAATCCTTCAACCCAATAAACATCATCACATCTTATGTTATTCAGTAGAATTATAGATATTTTTCCTTTCAAAGGTTATGGAGCATCATTAACAAATCTAACATAACCTCCATCATGATTTTTGGTGCAAGCGCACCTAGGTTAGAAAGAAATTTGGGTTTGTAAGTTGTTTGGAAGGTGTTTTGTTCATCCACTCTTGTAATGACCGAGGTCAATTTGGTGAACAAACACCATAGTTGTTTAGTTGTTTGTTTCTTAGTTTAGTGTGTGTTGAGGTAGTTTGAAAGCCTCTGGAAATCCAACTAAGGCATTAGCAAACAAAGATAGTGAGAAGGCATTAAGATGAAGTACTCGGTTTACACTAGCATTCGGGCAATACTGGTGCTCGGTTTACATTATGTTGCTTGGTGATGTCGCTCAGGTTACACTATGCCACTCGATGATGTTGCTCAGGGTTTCTTACGGGTGTCCATTTTGTACTAACTCTTGGTGTCGATGCTCAGTTCATTCTGATGCTCGGTAACGTCGGTTAATGACCCAGAAATCACAGCTTTTGTCTTTTATGACCAGAATAGTCAATTTTAACGACTCATTATGTGTTGCCTTTGTCTTCAATAGGAAGTTACACTTGTTTGAGTGATGGTAAGGTTACTTAATGATCACCCATACCTTCTTTATGAGGTTGGTGAAAGTTGTTGAAGAGCGCGGGATATATATTGTTGGATGTAGACTTGGTTGAATAGGTTAGTTTTTCATAAGACATTCAAGAAAGTGAATAAAAGTTCTAGAGTGTGTTTTTAGTCTATCTTTGAGCATCATTGTCTATTTTAAGTGCAAATAGATTAGGTTTTTTTTTTTGCAAGTTGTGATTTCCTGGCCCATTTTGGGTAGTAAATATTACATGGCTCCTTGAGGTTCTTAAATCCATGCTGAGAACCATGTGCCTGGATAAAATTCGAGAGTAGCCCTTGCACATAGTTTTATGTTTTTTTTTTTGTAAAAGAGGTGTTGGACATGAAGGTGGATTTCTTACCATAGGCGAGCTTGGTGATAGTCTGGTTAGGGAAGAAAAGTGAGGGAATATGTTTTGAGTGTATTGGCTGAATGAGTTGTTTTAGCCAGGAGAATGAATCTAACTTTGTAGGTTTAGTGAGTAAAGGAGGAAAAACATGTTGATGGGGATTATGGATTGAGAAAGAGGTGAAGGTTTTGGTGACTTCCCTTGGGTTAGGATTTAGAATACCCTAGAAGGTCTGAGAAAGGGACCTTAGAGAGGATTCAGGCTGACTCCCTAGTTGTGGACCCACACTCCCCATCTGATTGGTATCAGAGCAAAAATATTTAGGCTTGTGTTGTTTGAGTGTACTCTTCAGACGAGTCTATAGATTCACACAAAATGGTGACCAACGCGGAATTAGCAAAGAACGTAGAAGAGAAAAAAGAGGAGAATAGACTTCTGAAGGAACAGTTGGCCAAAATGGCAACTAAGTTAGAAGAAGTGCATCTTAGGACTGCAGTAGTCAGTGAACTGATGAGAGAAGTTGATGGAAAGGGTAAATCAATGGCCGAGGAAGACATAATACTAGAGCCAAACCCTATGCTGCAAGAAGATCCATTCTTGAAAGCATTGAAGGAAATGAGTGGTAAGTCCTTAGAAGGTATGCCTTTGTTTAGTGGCAAGATGGAACCAGAATTAATCATGGAGTGGATAGAAGGTATCAAAAATCACTTTGACTATGACAATGTGACCGAAGCTCAGAAGGTAAGAATAGCTAAGACAGGATTGAGAGGAACTGCTCTCACTTGGTGGAAATTTGTCCAAGACAAAAGGACCAAAGAAGGAAAGAACCCCATAACTAGTTGGAAAGGTATGGTGGCCAAAATGAAGGAAATTTATCTTCCTGATGATTATGAAGTGTAGTTGTACAAGAAAAGACTGAATCTGAGATAGAAAGACTTAGAATTCAGTACCTATACAAAAGAATTTCACAAGCTATGCTCAAGGTCGCATGTAATGGAAGAAGAGAACCTAAAAGTGGCTAGGTATTTGAATGGTCTCAAGTGGAGTATCCAAGAGTAAAATAGTCTCTTAAGGCCTAAGACATCACACCAATGCTATCAGCTAGCCCTAAAGGTAGATGAGAAGTTCAAAAAGAAGCAAGATTCAAATAGTAGAGGAAGAGGAAGAGACAGTAGAGGTCATAGAGGAGGGTATGGGGGAAGGAATTTTAAATCTAAGAATCATAGTGATTCCAAACTTTCTGAGAATCAAGGAGAATCCAATAATACAAGAGGTGGTTACAACCGAGGAAGAGGTTCAAATAACAGTTGAAGAGGAAGAACTAATAACCAGGGAAGAGGATCTTACTTATCTTCAATGAAGTGTTACAACTATCAACAATTTGGGAATCCTCTATATAGGTGTCCTGAAAAGAGTTCTACATCACAAGGAGGAGAGAAGAGAATCCATTATGTGCAAAAAGAGTCTTCTAGCAGCAAGACAGTAGAAGTTGCACTAGATTCTGAGATGAGAGAGAATTTGATGATTCCCAGAGTACTCAGTAAGGTTTTTAAAGTTATCATAGATTCAAGTTCTACTGATAACAAAGTTTCTTTATAAGCTATTGAAAAACTAAATTTGTAATGGATTCCTCATACTAATCCTTATAGGGTTACTTGGTTGAATAAAGATAAACATTTATTAGTTAATGAACAAGCTTGGGTGGAATTTTCCATAGGGATATATAAGGACCAAGTGTTGTGTGATATCCTACCAATGGATGCTTGTCATCTATTATTGGGTAGACCTTGGCAGTTCAACCGAGATGCAATGCATGTTGGAGTTAAGAACTCCTATTCCTTTAAGAAATATGGAGTGACTTTCAAGATACAATCAATCTTGGAAGAGGGTGGAGAAAAGAAAGGGGGTCCCAACATACTGTTGGTCGGTGAGAAATAATTCTTGAAGATATTGGAGGAAGAAAATGGAGTGGGCTTTGCTTTGGTTTTGAAACTGAAGAATTAAGAGGGAAATAAGAGGGGAGAATTACCTTTAGAAATCCAAAGGTTGTTAACTCAATACCAGACCATAGTTAGTGATGGTCAACCAGCTACCCTACCACCTAAGAGGACTATTAGTCATCAGATTGACTTCATTCCAGGAGCCTCACTTCCAAACAAAGCTACTTATAAAATGACCCCACAATAGAATTCACAGATTGATAACCAAATCCAAGCACTAATTGACCAAGGGTTGATTAGAAAGAGCATAAGTCCATGTGTTGTTCCCACAATCTTAGCCCCAAAGAAGGATGGTACTTGGAGGTTGTCTACTGATTCTAGGGCCATAAATAGGATCACTATTCAGTATAGGTTCCCAATACCGAGGATAGAAGATCTAATGGATTGTCTCGATGGAGCTAAGTATTACTCTAAAATAAATTTTAAGAGTGGATATCATCATATAAGAATCAAAGGTGGAGATGAGTCGAAGACTTCTTTTAAGACTACCGCTCAGGACTTTATGAGTGGCTTGTTATGCCTTTTGGGTTGTCAAATTCCCCAAGCACATTTATGAGATTGATGAATGAGGATTTGAAGGACTTCATTGGAAAAAAAATTGTATTGTAAAAAGATGACATCCTAGTGTTAAGAAAAACAAAAGAGGAGCATCTTAGACATCTGCAAATAGTAATGCAAAGATTGCATGAGGAGAAGTTGACAATGAACTTGGAAAAGAGTGAGTTCATGAAGCAAGAGTTGGTATACTTAGGTTTTGTTATCTTAGAAGGTAACTTGAAGATGGATACAAGCAAGGTGGAAGAATTCTTGAATTGGCCTACACCAAAGTCAGCTACAGAAGTAAGAAGCTTCCATGGATTAGCACAGTTCTATAAGAAGTTTATCAGGCAGTTTAGTGAAATCAGCGCACCTATTTTAGATACCATAAAAGGAGGTATGAAAGCCAGGTTTCAATGGAATGAACAGGTCGGTAAGGGATTTGAACACTTAAAGGAAATAATAGCAACTCAACCGTTATTGATACTTCCTAGTTTTGACAATTTTTTTACTGTGGAGTGTGATTCCAGTAATATTGATGCCGGTGCCATTTTGAGTAAAGAAGGAAAGCCATTAGCTTTTCATAGTGAAAAAATCAATGATGCAAAAAGGAATTATTCCTCATATGATTTGGAATTATATGAATTAGTGCAAGCACTAAAGAAATGGAGAGATTATCTCCTTCCCAAAGAATTTATAGTCTTTACCGACAACCAGGCTTTAAGTTTTTTGAATTCACAAGATAAACTAACCCATAAGCATATGAAATAGGTGGACTATATACAAGCCTATACCTTCATAAATCACAAGAAATGAGTACAGAATAAGGTGGCATATGCATTGAGCAAAAGGCTTCTCATGGTACAAGAAGTTCAGTTAAGAAGTATTGGCATAAAAAGCTTTGAGTATCTGTATCCAGCAGATGAAGACTTCTCAGCAGCATACAAGGTATGTCAAGATTTTAAAAATCATTTTTAGAGTGATTATTTTGAGTATACTCTTCAAGGAGGCCTTTTGTTTAAAGGAGGACAACTCTGTGTACCGAGAGGTTCAATGAGGGAGAACTTAGTACAAGAGAAGCATAATGGTTCATTGAGTGGACATTTTGGGTTGAATAAAACTTTAGAATTGGTAAAGAGGTACTATAATTGGCCAAAAATGAGTAGGGATGTCCAAATATATGTAGCTACTTGTATAGTCTGTCAAAAGGCTAAGGGGATTTTGTCTAATGCAGGATTGTATCAGCCCCTTTCAATCACAAATAGACCTTAGGAATGCCTCAGTATGGATTATGTAGTTGGACTTCTGAAGACCAAGTAGGGAATGGAAAACATATTTGTGATTTTGGATAGGTTTAGCAAGATGGCCCATTTTGTGCTATGCAATACCACACATGATGCATGTTACATAGAAAATCTATTCTTCAGAGAATCGATAAGGATACATGGATTACCTTTGAGTATTGTATCAGACCGAGAATCTAAGTTTATGAGTAAATTGGAAAACCTTGGGGCAGAATCTTGGTACAAATATTTCCTTTAGCTCGGCATATCATCCACAGACCGATGGTTAGACTGAAGTGGTGAACCAAAGTTTAGGAAATATTTTGAGATGCCTCACCAAAGAATATGGACAATCGTGGGATCAATTACTTGCTCAAGAAGAATTTGCCTATAATGATACAGTCAATAGATCCACTGGAAAGAGCCCTTTTGAAATAGTATATGGGGTTCATCCCAGGGGTATATGTGAACTCAAGGATCTTGGAAGAAATGTAGAGAAGAGTGGGTATATTGAAGATTTTACTCAATCCATGAAATAAGTCCATGATACACTGAAGAAAGCATTAGTGGAGAGTACAACTCACACCAAGTAGAAGGTAGATGCCAAGAAAAGAGATGTTCAATTTCAAGTTGGAGATTTGGTCATGGTGCACTTAAAAAAAGCAAGGCTGCAAAAAGGTGTTCTGAGTAAGCTTCAGATGAGGAAGATATGCCCTTGCACAATTTTGGAAAAATATGGGTCTAATGCTTATAAAGTTGAACTTCCTACAGACATAGGATTATCTCCAATTTTCAATGTGGCTGATGTGGTGTCCTATAAAGGACCAATTCCAGAAGGAGGTAATGATCTGGCAGCAGATACAGAGGATCTTAAATCACTAAAACTTCTAGTTGCACTGAAACCAAAGGTCAAACAGATTCTGAATTCAAGAGTTGCTAAGAAGACTAGACAGCAGACCTACATGGAACATCTGGTCAAATGACAAGGACAAACTGATTGGGAGGTCACATGGGTGCTAGAGATCGACTTCAAGAAGTTAGGCATCGATCCTGACTTGATCCAATCACCTGGAAGTTTATTTATCTTTTTTTGGGGAGTATGGTGTAGGAGCACCTAGGTTAGAAAGCATTTTCAGTTTTTCAGTTGTTTGTGAGATGTTTTGTTCATCCATTCTTGTAATGACTGAGGTCAATTCGGTGAACAAACACCATAGTTGTTTAGTTGTTTGTTTCTCTATTTAGTGTGTGTTGAGGTAGTTTGAAAGCCTCTGGAAATCCAACCAAGGCATAAGAAACCAAAGATAGTGAGAAGGCATTAAGATGAAGTGCTTGGTTTACACTGGCGTTCGGGCAATATTGGTGCTCGATTTACATTATGTTTCTCGGTGATGTCACTCAGGTTACACTATGTTGCTCGGTGATTTTTCTCGGGGTTGCTTATGGGTTTCCACTTTGTACTGATGCTCAGTGTTGATGCTCAGTTCATTTTGACGCTCACTACAGATGCTCGGTAGTGTCAGTTAACGACCTGGAAATCATGGTTTTTATCTTTTATGACCATAATAGTCGATTGTAACAGCTCATTACATGTCGCCTTTGTCTTCAATGGGCAGTTACACCTATTTGAATGATGGTAAGGTTACTTAATGATCACACATACCTTCTTTATGAGGTTTGTGAAAGTTGTTGAAGAGCGCGAGATATATATTGTTGGATGTAGACTTGGTTGAATAGGTTAGTTTTTCATAAGAGATTCGAGAAAGTGAATAAAAGTTGCAAAGTGTGTTTTTAGTCTATCTTTGAGCAACATTGTTTGTTTTAAGTGCAAATAGATTAGGTTTTTTTTTTTGCAAGTTGTGAGTTCCTGGTCCATTTTGGGTAGTAAATATATCATGGCTCCTCGAGGATCTTGAATCCATGTTGAGAACCATGTGCCTAGATAGAATTCGAGAGGAGCCCTTGTACATAGTTTTATGTTTTTTTTTTTGTAGAAGAGGTGTTGTACATGAAGGTGGAGTTCTTACCCTACGCGAGCTTGGTGATAGTCCGATTAGGGAAGAAAAGTGAGGGAATATGTTTTGAGTGTATTGGCTGAATGAGTTGGTTTAGCCACGAGAATGAATCTACCTTTGTAGGTTCAGTGAGTAAAGGAGGAAAAACTTGTTGATGGGGATTAGGTACTGAGAAAGAGGTGAAGATTTTGGTGACTTCCCTTGGGTTAGGGTTTAGAATACCCTAGAAGGTCTGAGAAAGGGACCTTAGAGCGGAGTCAGGATGAATCCCTAGTTGTGGACCCACACTCCCCATCAATTTTCCAAGGAAATAAACTTAAGTGTGTCACCAGTCATCTGATGTGAACAACCACTATCTATAATTTATATTTCATTCTTACTTACTTGTGATATTAGGGATCCAGGTTCTTCTTCATCATAATCATCTTTTATAGAAACATAAACAACTTCTTTTCCATCATCACTATCAAAAGAATCATCATCACTTAGTCCTTCATTAGCAATATGAAAAGATTTCTTACCTTTATTTGTGTAGTATTTGTATCTCCTGAATCTGTTTTCTCTTTTGTTCTTATCTTTGTTATCTTTCTTTTCCTCCTTATCTTTCTCTAGATAGTTAGATGCAAAGTGACCAATTTTATCACAATTAAAACATTTCAAAGGTAACTTACCTCGGTATTTTCCTTTGCCTCTTTGTAGCCTTCTATCCAACAAAGTTTCAAATTCTTTTTCATTCTCATCACATTCAATAAATAACTCTTCAAGACCTTCATTGCAACCATAAAATTTCTCACTAGCACTGCTCAAATATCCATCTCTGGTTGCAGCTTCCCTCGCTTTTCCAATCTTTAAAGTGGACTTAAATGCATATTCAATCTTAGAAGTAGCAGGAAAACTATTGTCAAAATCATTTAACTCAAATGCAAGTAAGTTACCAATAGTAGCATCCAATGAAATATTCATTTGGGGTATAGGTCTTAGTTCTTGTATAGCAGATACACGAATAGCATAACTCGGTAGCAGGGTTCTCAACATTTTATTGTAACATCATCCTCTGTTATGATCCTGCCAGCTCCTCTGATAGAATTAACAGTCTCCTTAAGTATTTTACTATACTGAATTATGTTCTCTCCTTCCTTCACCCTTATAGAGTCAAATTTTCCTCTCAAACTTTATTCTTTAGCCTTCTGAACATGTTGATATCCACCATAGGTCAAAATAAGCTTATCCCACATTTGTTTCAAAGTAGTACAACCATCAATCTCATCATATTCCTAGTCGGAAAGCGTAGAAGTAATCTCAATCATAACTTGTGTGTGTTCCTATTTATGTCTTTGCTCACTAATTGTCAAAGGTGCAGTAATCAGTGCTACATATTCATTATCAAGAAAGTGAAGTGCATACTCTCCTAATCCATACACATGCAACCTCATTATAATTTTACATGTAGAGAAATGATACCTATTCATATTTGGTGCTTCCCTCTTATACATCTTTAGATCTTAACTCAAGTCCCTTTAAAATTTATCACTTCAGAGTAACTTTGCTCTGATACTAATTGTTGGTCCCACTAAGAGGGGGGTGAATCAGACAAATCAAAACTTAAACACTTAAAATTGAACTCGTTGATTCACTCGGTAATACTGAATACAATAAATAACCAATTCACCAAATAATTCAATAACTCTAGATTTAATTCAGTTGTCACCAAATTAATGAGGAAACCCAATTTGTAAAAAAATTATGTGGGAATTGTAACCCACAAAAAAATGTACCATTCTGCAGTATGCTCGGTTTAGAACTTATCTTGTTAAAGATTACAAACACATTTGCTAAATGTGACCCTGTTAGGGGATTTACCTCAGATCTACTAAGATATTCACCCTATTAGGAGTGACCTTGTTAGAGGTCTTTAAACACTCTTTTGTAATGTCACCTAAGTCTAGGTTTTACAAATACGACTATTAAATCAACTCGGTTAAGAGATTTATCTGTTACAAATATTAATAAGAAATAGTAAACTTTGATCTATAAATATAGAAACTACCTTTACTTGTGTCAGATCATTTATGCTCAATTGAATACTCGCATCACATACTCCATTTATCTCTTTCTCAGACTGTAGATTCTTCAATTTCCATTTCTTTGTTCTGCTTGGTAAATGTTGTTCTTCAGCTTCTTCTTCTTCTCTGTTCAATTAGCGAACAACATACTCTATTTATATTTCTCATTCTTTTATAGACATAATTTTTCCTCTTAATCTCCTTAATTTGATTTTCCTTCATTTGTGCTCAGTCGTTCGATCATCTTCTTCATAATTCACAACTCAGTAAACCATCTCACTTTTATCTCAAAACTTATACTTTTCTTGGAACTCTTCACAATTCAGTTTAACCACTTGATCTTTGCCTTACATCTTCACATTGAATTTTCATGTTCATAGATCTTGTAACAAACATCATTTAATTCATTTCCTCATCCAACTCATCATCGCTTCACATTAAATTTGATCTTATCATCATTTATTATTAGTATCATGTACTTGGTAAAACTTGATTTTCAACTCGGTAACTAACTTCATTCACTGCTCAGTGTCTAACTCATCTTTGATGCTTGGTGCTTGGTGCTTTACTTTTACTTGGTGCTCGGTAACTTGTGACTGACTCACAAAATATTCTACTGACTGACTCTGTCTAGCTCGGTAAAGTAACACTTTCAGTCATAACTTTAACTCATTATAGTTTTTGAATTGATCAATCAAATGTACTGATTTGATAACATCAAATATATAGTAGAAAAAAACTATATCATCATTACTTCATCATTGTCTGATCTGTATTTGTCACCCATTTATCTCCTCTTAAGATATGGTAACATAATAAAAATCAACTAATCGATTGCTTGACATCAATGACAAAACAACAACTGATCTAACCTTTTGTACAATCATGATACTCGGTATCACTTGGTCTTCATCAACTCCATCAGATATTCATCAGTTAATCAACATTTAACATAACAAATCTTAATCTATTAATTTTGATTTCTCCTTCAAAGGCTATTCGTGGCTTAGTACCCTTTAGCTTAATGGGGGTCATTGTTTTAGAAATGAAGAGGACCAAGGTATAGGAAGACTGGCAGAGGAAAGTAGCTCTATGGACTATTTATGCAAGATTTTGATGAGGCAATTCAAATTCCATTCCTTTCACATTCAAAATTTGTCCTTGGCCTTTCTACGCTAGTGAAAAGGAGCATATGAAAGGACTCTATATCTGAGCATAGTATATAGATATTTACGTCGAAGGAGTTTCCATATGGAAAGAGCCATGCTAACTTTTAGTATGGATGGCACAGATTGACGGAGAGATCTATTTGGATTAATGGAAAGTATGTACTGAGAGGGGAGGGATGAATCAGTACCTCTAAAACCTTTTGTATCCTTTAATCAATTAACCTTTGTAATCAATTGCATGTCCATTCAATCTAATGTAAACTATCTTGATGTGAGTTATATCAATTCATAAAATCAATAAACATGTGAATCATTCATATAAACATTCATGAAAGTAATTGACACATAAAACATGATATGATATCATAGAAAACTCCTATTAGGAAGTAAAAACTGCGGTGGGGATGGCACCCACAAAACTTCACTATCTGCAGATTGGAAGGGGTTGATTAAGGCTTACAATTTGATCCCTTCTGATGATCTACCCTGTTAGGAGTATTGGTGGAGACCTGTTAAAGTCTACTTTGTTAAGAGATTTAGCAACATTGTTAAGTGTGCACTCGGTTAAGATATTTGATGTTGGACTGTTAAATCCACCTTTCTTGAAAGGATTTTTACACTTTTATCCACTTGTTAGAATGATAGCAAATTACAAATTGACCTGGTAAATGCAATATACTATTGCTGATATAGATCCAATTTAGTTTACATGAAAAAATATTATCACCTAATTATGATTGATTAATACCTCTGATTATCGGTTTCCTCTATTCTTGGTTCTGCTAACCAAATCCTCATTTTTTTGTTCTTATTCTTGAAACTCTCAATTCAATCCATAGATGTGCTCATTTTTTTCTCCTCTCTCTTTTTCCTTCTCACACACACATTCTAAATGAATTATTGCATCATCTATTTATAGATTGATTGACTTCATCGAGTTTTGATAAAAACAATTTTAACTCTAAGATCAGGTTTACAACTTATACCTAGATCTCCTAGTCTATGTGTTTTAAATCAGTTAGACTGATTGAAACACTTACATTAATGTTTCTTGTCCCTAAAGAAATGGATTTAACACTTAAATATCCTATAAATAAAATACACTTGCTTTATCTAACGTGGAAGTCAGATCCACTTTTTTGCGGGCTGCAACTGACTTTCGGTTCTATTTGTCGGTCATGCTTTGACTGTCCTTCAGTTTTGTCTGTCAGTCATGCTTGACTGTCCTTCAATTTTTTTTGTCAGTTGCACTGTATCTGTCTTGTCGGTCTACACTGTAACTTGCATTTTGGGTTCCTTTGTCGGGTTCCACTTTATCTTTCTGCTTTGTGATATTCAGTTTACACACTAACTTGTGTCATCGGTTCTCTCTGTACTTAGTCATCTCTGGTGATCTCTTAATCTGATCTTCGGTTTTCTCTTTCCTATCTTTCAGTGTAGGCTTACCAAAAGTGTTGTTTGTATACTAATGGAAAATTAATGTCATCAATCTCTCCCTTTTGACATTAGTATCAAAAATTGATATGTGCAAAATACTAACAAAATGTTAAGTATATACAACATATATAACCCTTAGTCATTTACTGACTCCTCCTATGTATATGCCGGTATATCTATACATATGATATATTTTCCTTCTACATATCATTTTCCCTTTATGAATATACATATACATATCTACCATTTTCCCATCTGAATGTACATAACATTTTCCCTTTATATTTTGTACTTATATCATTTCCCCCTTTATTTGATATTAAGGGAAAAGGTCATTTACCTTATAGCTTATCAAAAATATGGGAATGTGAAGACTTCATGTCCTCCATCATTTTCTATCATTTCTCTTTGAGGTTCTCCAGAGCCATGTGCTCAAGTGTGATCTTTGAATGCATATCATAGAAGTTGTCTGCTATAGACATCTCGGGAGTTCCTATCAATTGCCTTGCAGAACTGATATGTTGTTGGACTAGTGTAAGATTTGGCAGAAGTTCTACTTGTAGCTCGGTTACTTCTTCCCTGAAATGTGTTTTTGCTTCCCATAGCTCCTGCCTTAACCTTTTTACCTCAATTATTTTCTCATAATGCAATTTGACTGCATTGTCTCCATCTATGGTTAAGCTACTAGCACTGTTTGCTAGATCTGCATCTAGCTTTGCTATATTGTCACTATTTTCCTTAGTGAACTTTTCTATTGTGCTCATCTTTTGAATTAAGTTTATAGATTTAGATATGATGGGGTCTAATTTAGATATGAATTTTGATAGCTTTACCTTATTTAGTTCCACTTCTTGGCTAATGTTCTCTATTAGCTTATGTTGGTACTTCATTTCGGCTCTTTCCTCAATTGTCTTCTCAGCATCAATGTTTTGAGTTGTGATTGCATCGGTGAGGGTAGCTAATTGATCAAGTATTGGCTTATTTTGATCAATGTCAACATTGAGCACTATTTGATGTAGTATGTCCCGTGTTGTCTCTAGTACCACGAAGTCCCTGTGTTGTTTCTTCAACTTCTCTTGCAATGCCTTCCTCTAGCATATCTCTCCATATTATTGTAATGCGTCAATGTCAAGTGTAGAGGGGTCAGACTTCAGTATTTCAATGATTTCATCCAATGCAACCTCTAACTTGTTCTTATTTGTCTTCTTCTTCTTCTTCTATGACTCATTTGAATGTAACACCATTGCCAATTCCTCAGCCTTTTCTGTTGTGCTCGATGAAGTGACATGTTGTGCTTCTTTCATGTGCTTGGTGTTAGTTTTAGCTCGTTGGGTGTCTACAGACATCTCCACATTCACCTTAACATCGTCGGTAGCACTCTTGTCTGTTTTCTCAGGAGTACCATCTTTTGGTTTGTCTCCTTTATTGGTGTCCTTTGCATCATCTGTCTTGGTGTTTTCATTATTGTTGTGATTATCTGCATCTTTTTCATTATTTCCTCCAGTAACCTTATTTGTGTTGGTTACATCTTGAGTATCTCCGATGTCTTGTTGACCATCGGTGTTGTCTTTTTTTGCTTCTTCTCCTGCATCCTTTGGATTATCCTTCTTTGATGATTTTCTTGTTTCTTTCAGGATATTGATAGCTTGTATCAATATAGGAATGTTTCCTAGAATATTCACTTGTGCAGTATCAATTGTTGTGTCATGTTCATCGGCTTTTTCTTTTGCAACAGTGACATCTTCATCCTTATTGATTTCATCTTCTGGGTCATCGGTAATTTGAATGACATTAGTATCCACAATGTTGTCATTTATGGTATCATACCATATCTCATCTGCAGTCTTGTTCCCTGGTGTATCATCCTCTTCTTTATCTAATTCAATGGATGTATCATCTTGAGTTTCCTTGCCAACATCTTGTTGTTGAAGGTCTTTATCGGGGCTTACCTCCTTAATAGGTTTGTTCATTATTTTGCACCAATTCTTGTGGCTATCATGTTCAAGTTCAATTAAATTTCCTTCAAGAAACTTATATGCCCTCAGCTTTGGTGAGAATTCATTGTTGTGTTTCTCCATCATCTCATCTATCTCTACCTTCTTAGATTTAGGTGGAATTAGAGAAACAAGTACTCTCTCTCTCTCTCTTTCTCTCTCTCTCTCTCTCTCTCTCTCTCTCTCTCTCTCTCTGATCTCTTTCTCATTCTTCAATGCAAATTTCCAATGGGAGGATAATCTATCCAAGAGTTCCCTTGGTACATAACTTCCTTCAAATTGCATTGGTACATAATTGAAGTTGTACATTTTAGCTATCATGGCTTCCTCAATTTTATTCTGATCTTCTTGATTTAGTTTCTACCATTTTCTAATGTGTGGATCTGTAATAGATCCAAAAATTTTAATATATACACAAATGTCATCAATAGTGTCAAGTTCTTTTACCTTGACATTTTCTGCCTTTATGGCTTCATCTTTCTCGGTGTCTTTTATGTCCTCTCAGGCTCTGATGAATTTCCTTCCTTTCTTGTTTTGTCCTCTTTTCAGTGTGGGAGCTTTCCTCTTGTAAGTCCTGACCTTTCCTTTCTTCAGAGGTGAAGGAGTAGATTCTTTGCATGTTTGGATTCTAGTCCTTGAAGCAACTATTGTCCTTGGTTTCTTAGATGGTGGAGGAGGTGGCGAATCTGACTCTGTTTCCTCAGAGTCATTCTTTTCTTCATCTTTACCGATAGATAATTGTTCTTCGGTTTCCTCCACTTGTTCAAAATCTTCACCTTCCTCAGCTTCTTCCTCGGTTGCTGACAAAATCTTCTTGAGATTCTTTACCATCTTGTCTTTCTTTTTTACTATCTTCTTGACAACTAGGCCTGATTTAATTCATGTCTTAGCCTCTTCATATGTTCCAAACCTTGGTTTCTTCTTGTCCAGTGGTTCATTGATTAAGGCATCAATTGCCTTTGTTGCAAGATCAATGTTGATCTCATATTCCAATGGTTGTAACCATGTTGTCCTTGCTACAGTAGGTTTGATGTAAGTATTATCTGTGTCAACCATAAAGCATATCTCATCCCTATATTGCTCAATGAGTTGCTCAGGGATTCTTACCCTCTTTTGCATTCGGTCTTTGAGTACATTGAAGTATTCATCCATGACTGTTGCAAAGTTATC
Organism: Thuja plicata; assembly: GCA_018584345.1. Lineage (NCBI taxonomy): Eukaryota > Viridiplantae > Streptophyta > Pinopsida > Cupressales > Cupressaceae > Thuja > Thuja plicata. Next base: position 2,236,949 of record MU228433.1, on the reverse strand, counting down.
TCCCAGAGCAGCTATGTGCTCACTTATTTGCATGGTGACCGGTTTGGTGTTGTCCCATTTCACATCTCCTACCGATGGGAACTTTTCTTGAAAATAAAAGAAGATACACATTATTATTGAGCCAAACTTACAAGTGTTTGACTTTGCATTCCTGATTGTCTTTAGGTTGTCTTTCAAATAATTCGGGAGTAGCTCAGATAAGTCCAATTGTGTACCCTTCTTCACAATTTTTTAGGTTGTGCCTACTGCACCTGATGCAATGCTATTTAAGCTACTTGCCTGGAAGAATTTGTAACCCAAAACACATGCACCAAACTTGATCTCATCATCAGTAATTGTAGTTACTTTCAATCCTCAGCCATCCCATTTGGCTCTTATCATCTTTTCAGTCTATTTCTTTGGTGGATGCTTCAATGCCTTTACTTTATCAGTTACGGGGTAACTGGTGACCGCATGGATGACATCTCAAGTTATTGCCTTCGGTTTATCCAACCATAACTTGTTGTTGTGCATTCTTCTCAGTACTAACCGAATCCAATCAGTTTTGAAGACCTTCAAAAACATTAGGGAATTGGTGAGCCCATTCACCTCAATGTGTTTGTGCTCTTCCTTAAGTGTTCCATCATTATTACAAAGCTTCTTGTAAGCTTCTTCTACCTCTGACGTTCCAATCTATGCAATCTTGCAGTGTATGAAGGATCAAACATCTTCAACTAGCAAAACCCTAGCTGGAATGCATGAAAATGCACCAGTGTTGTCAGGTTGTGAGGCAACCTCCAGATGGATCTTATAATTAGGTTCCTCACATGTTGTGTTCTTGATGAGCTTGAACTCATCTTTCTTTGCATTCTTAGATTTCACAGTTCATGAAGTCGATGCCATTTTCAGAAAATTAGGGCTTCTGCGTAATGCATAAAAATGGAGTTGTCAGTCTCAAAGAACTTATTATTTGTGCTTGTAAAGATCTTTGAACTGCTTTGGAGTGTTGTAGGTTGAGTCATGATCACTCGGTAGCTTGGTTGCTTTCTACTCAAAAATTGCCTTTGGTCGCTCCGCTATGGGTGTCGTGACAAATGAGTCATTTTTATGCCCTATTTATATTCATTACCCTAAAATGCATGCCATAAATGCTTACCAACTCCTCGGTGTATAGAGACTGAGTTCGTCGGTGAAGACTTTACTTCCATCAGTGACACTTACAACGTTTCAGAGCAGTCGATGTTCACTTTGCTTTTACCGACAGGTTTCGGTATCACTGACAACTTGTTCGTGTGCTTGTTTACCGACGAGGCTCGGTCTATACTAGCAACTTTTGATTTTAACTGAAGCATCTTGGTAAATGTAGGCAGAATTAAGTTTGAGTGTATACCGACGGGTTTCAGTATATATGCCCGAAAGCATAGTTATCATATATTTCAACAAGTACAACCATGATGCATCTTTATTATGCTAATTTGGAATTATATCAACGTATTATGGAACTATTGTAAAGTAATAGCTTGGGGTAATGCAATTCCATACTTACTTGTTATGCTTAGGTGTGGTTGGTGATGTCACTTGATCCATTGGATGGGGTGTCACCATTTGTATTTCTTGTTCTAGCTTCATCATTACTTGAAGATTTTCTCCACATTTTATCTCTAGCCCTCCATATATCTTCAATGGTATTTCCATTGGGATATGTGCTTGTCTCTGTCATTCAGTCTCTGCAGTCTTCCTTGAGATGACCAACTTTATGACATTGTAAGCATGCCATTCCAGGGTTAGTCCAATCTCTACACTTTCTAGTCCATTGTCTCATACATTTTGCAGCAATGTGACCATATCTTCCACATGTTGTACAATTTGTCCAAGTATTGTAGTCCCATACATACTGATTACCGATTCTCTTTGGTTGTGTTTCCTGACTTTCAGTCACCCATCTTTTTTTGTCAATTTCAGATTTAGTCAGTCTGGTCAGTCTGAGTCTAGGTCTAAGTCTTTCTTAGGTAGACTATCTTTGTCGGGTTTCCCTGTCATTGCCTTTCCTTCTCTTAGCCAGGTGGGTTGCTTTGAGGTTTTTTCATATTTGGGTAGGTTGTAGATCCCAACCCGGCAAAGAAAATGGTGCTCCAATTGATGATCTTTTCAGCAGATGGAATGATGTTTGGGAGTCATAAGTTTCAGACATTCAAAAGAACTAAGAA
>MU228433.1:2202921-2227727 GCA_018584345.1 Thuja plicata | reverse complement strand
TGTTTGTGTCTACAAGCAATTTGGTTAAATCACACAAGAGATGACCTGGTGATCAGTATAAAAACAAATTCATTGAATATCATACACAATCAGGGAGCTATACCTATCAATTCAGAGGGCAGTGATAAAAGACATACACTGACCCATTTGTTGGTGGACATCCTTTTGTTCTCTCACCTTGGGTGTATAGAGAGTCAAAGATTGAAAATCTTAAGAGAGGACAAACTGTTAACCAACAGGTTGATAGGGAGTTTCTTGACCTTTAGGCTTCCATGTTTGCCTTTTTCTTTTTCTAGCATTCAATAGTTGTGTGCCCATTCATTTTGCATGTAGGATAGTATTTGTCCATGTAGGTTTCCTTCTTTGGTTGTTTCATCTTAGACTTACATTCATATCCTTGATGACCTTTCTTGTTACATTTATAACAAAATCCTATGAATGAAGATGTAGATTTAGGAGTACCTTTCATTTTGCCTCTGCATACATTTGATGTATGGCCTTGCTTTCCACAGTGATTGCATGTAAGCTTTCTTGGTCTTGGATTTTCATAGACATTCTTTGGATTGGATTGATTTTATGATTCTCCATTTTTGGTAAAGCTTAGACTGTTGTTGTTGTTGACTCGTCGTTGTCCTTCAAGAAAATCATCCATTCTTTTATTGCTTTCTTCAGCCTTTTTGATAAATTCATTATGTTGTTGTTGTATTCCTAATTCATGCTTTAACCTTTCATTCTCATCCCTCATTTCACAGATAGATTCTATTCTTTCAATGAGTTCAACATTTATTTTGTTTGCCTCTTGACTCATAAGAATAATCTGATTTGTTATCTCATGGTGATGCTATGTAAGTCTTTGCATTTCACACTCTTTTTCTTGTAGCTTTTCTGTGATCTTTCTATATCATCAGTAGCTAGTGTTCTTTCTTGTTCAGCCTGTCTAGTATTGTTCATGACATCAATCAACCTTACCATCTATCTCTCTTTACCGATTTGCAAAGATTTAACTTGTCCAACCAGATGTAGATTGATTTCAGTTAGGTTTGTGATGCTTTCTTTTGATGTATCTGATGCTTTGTTTGTAGTTGATCCTAAAGACTCAAATAAATATGGTATCTCTTCCTCATGATAATCTGTCTCATTATAGCGAGATGTCATATTCTTTCTTTCATCCAGCAACTATCTCATATTGATTCTAGCTTCTTTATATTGTTCATAGAACATCTGAATTTCAAGATTTTTGTTCTCAATATTTTTATCAAGTTTGTACTTCTCCATTGTATGATCTTTTCTCTTAAGCCTTTAAGCTTGCCAAGAAGAGACTTAGCTCTGATACCAATTGTTGGGATTAATGGGAAGTATATACTAAGAGGGGAGGGGTGAATCAGTACCTCTAAAACTTTTTGTATCCTTTAATCAATTAACCTTTGTAATCAATTGCATGTCCATTAAATCTGATCTAAACTATCTTGATGTGAGTTATATCAATTCATAACATCAATAAACATGTGAATCATTCATAGAAACATTCATGAAAGTAATTGACACATAACAATAGATATGATATCGCAGAAAACTCTTGTTAGGAAGTAAAAACTGCGGTGGGGATGGCACCCACAAAACTTCACTATCTGCAGATTGGAAGGGGCCAGTTAAGGCTTACAATTTGATCACTTCTGATGATCTACCCTGTTAGGAGTATTAGTGGAGACCTGTTAAATTCTACTATGTTAAGATCTTTAGCAACACTGTTAAGTGTGCACTCGGTTAAGAGATTTGATGTTGGACTATTAAATCCACCTTCTTGAAAGGATTTTTACACTTTTCTCCGCTCGTTAGAATGATAGAAAATTACAAATTGACCTGGTAAATGCAATCTACTATTGTTGATATAGATCCAATTTAGTTTACATGAAAAAATATTATCACCTAATTCTGATTGATTAATACCTCTAATTATCAGTTTCCTTTGTTCTTGGTTCTATTAACCAAATCCTCCTTTTTTTGTTCTTGTTCTTACAACTCTCAATTAAATCCATAGATGTGCTCATTTTGTTCTCCTCTCTCTTTTTCCTTCTCACACACACATTCTAAATGAATGATTACATCATCTATTTATAGATTGATTGACTTCATCGAGTTTTGATAAAAATAATGTTAACTCTAAGAACAGGTTTACAACCTATACCTGGATCTCCTAGTCTATGTGTTTTAAATTAGTTAGACTGATTGAAACACTTACATTAATGTTTCTTGTCCTGAAATAAATGGGTTTAAAATAATTAAATATCTTATAAATAGAATACACTTGCTTTATCTAACGTGGAAGTTAGATCCACTTTTTGCGGGCTGCAATAGACTTTCGATTCTGTCTGTCGGTCATGCTTTGACTCTCCTTCAGTTTTGTCTATTGGTCATGCTTGACTGTCCTTCAGTTTTGTCTGTCGGTTGCACTGTATCTGTATTATCGATCTGCACTATAGCTTGCATTTTGGGTTCCTCTTTCGGGCTCCACTTTATCTTTCTACTTTGTGATTTTAAGTTTACACACTAACTTGTGTCATCGGTTCTCTTTGTACTTAGTCATCTCTGGCAATCTCTTAATCTGATCTTCTCTTTCCTCTTTCGGTGTAGGATTACTGAAAGTTTTGTTTGTATACTAATGGCAAATTAATGTCATCAAGCGTATGGATGACCATTGAAGTCATCGCCACTGTTTAATTCTGTGTTGTTTTTTATTGGTTGAAATCTCCCAGATGATCAGCCATTTTTTTGTTGTTGGATTCACGCGTTCTTAACTTGATTAAGTTCATGTATTTCTAGTCACACACATTATCAATTCATTACACTGTCACTAGCCAACGCTTTTTTTTGTGTCATCTTCATTGCACTCTTCTCTTTTTTGTTCTCGCAGTTGTTTGTGAATATGTCAAGTTTTAAGGAGAAGACATGGCACATCGTCTAAGGCTCATGAGACCAGGTCATTCAACCGCTCCACCGGCATCATCGAGCTGAAGAGTAGGTTGTCATTGAGGTGGAGAAAATTCAAAAAAGTATAATTAGTGAGGTCGGGGGGAATCGACCTAGTAAACTGGTTTGACAAAATATCAATTTGCACAAGAAAGGGAAGCCATTTGCAGGGATCCTTTGAGATTGGGCCAAAGATATCCAAGTTTTTCACACTCCCACAGTACTTTAGGTCGCTAGGGAAATGCCCCAAAATCTCCATTAAAGGGAGCTTAATTCTTAGCACTCTGTCATCATCGTTATGCCAGCACTGAACTCCCACAAAGTTGCAGTAAAGCCTTGAGTGGTGTTTCAAAACCGACACGTGAAGAGAGATTGAATTGGATTAATCAGTTCTTCTCTAGTCTCATTGAGGAACCCTTTGTCATCTTCTGGAAACTATGGGGTGCCTCATCCTTGACCAGGTGTTTTGAGCATAGAGGTCAAAATTCCACTTCTCCTTCTGCTTCTTGCTATTTGGGATGGGCAGGCGAAGTTGCCCGGGCATTATCGCCCTGCCACTGCTTGCTCTGGTAATCAACAAATTATTGAACAACCAGGTGAGCAGAAGATCAAAATGTTTCCCCCGCCAGGTGAGCAAAAGATAAAAATGTTTCCCCCGCCAGGTGAGCAGAAGATCGATGTGAGTGAAAAGGGAGGGCAGTTCAGTCTTCATATCACCCGCCACTTTATCATACACTTTGAACCTCTCCGAGTCTATTTCTCCCTCATCTGCGTTGCTCCACTGGAAACAATTTCCCTTTGTTATGTTGATCTTCCACACAGATCCCTACTTCGATCTTTGCATCTTATAAATAATTGTCCATGTCATGTACTATGCTTAGTAGATATATAGCATTTAATATTTAAAATTGTTGGGATAAATAATTTGAATAATATAAAAATTCTTTTTATAATATGTGGATGATTTATATTAATGCAATATGATTTTATAAAATCTTTCATAGTTTATGTACACTAATTAACCATATATCTATTTATATGTAGAAAAGTAACTCTTGGTATTATAATTTCTAAAATAAAATTGATATACTAATATGTTATATTATATTTATTATTTAATTTATATATTATATCAAAATTTGCAATATTCAAACATTCTCCTTTGTTATCGTCAAAAAAAGGATGGAGAACTTCATAGACATTTGGGATTTTGAGGGAAGGAAGAGTTATAGTGTTTGTTCTGAGATTGCCCTGCACTATTTTTTGATTTGTGTAAGGGTAGATGAATTGGCAGAGATAATTAGTGTTGTAGATTGTCGGGATTGGGAATTTTGAGGTTTGGTTTTTGTAGATTGGTGAAGTTTAGGGGATTGGAGCGTAGGTGGAGGAGAGAATTGGGTTAAAGGATTGTGTGCATTGCAGCCATGAGAGCTCGATACCCATGTCAAGGACCATTTTTGGGTCTACGATGGGCTGGCCATCTGGATTATTGTCATTTCCTGCTTGCTTTACTATGCATGATCCTGCATTTGAGTCTAAGGAAGGTCATTTTACTTGGTAGATTTGTTACCACAAATATTCCTAGACTCCCACCTCACACCAAGCTTTGTAGGCACACGAGGCTCTACCCAAGCTCGACTCGTCGAGCCACATGAATTCTTGCAATACCAGGTGCCAGTTTTCCACCCGTTGTTTGTGTTTCCTTTTCTCTCCATTGACATCATTCTTACAATTAGACTATAAGAGTGTACTATATTTTAATGTTAAGAGGTGGGAGTACATCGAAGTGTGGGTTGTAAGTAACATGGTATGTGGAAGGGCGAAAAGATTGCATTTGTTTGGATAACAGAAGAGCCTTGTGCATTAACTCCTCCCTCTATATTTCCCTTTGCAAAGTGTGACAACAAGAGGTAGGAATTGAAATAGTGCACCATGCAATTGATGGCAAGATGGAAAATAAAACAATTAAGTAAGAAAAGCAATACAAAAATGGGAGGCATCATAGACTATAACATATAAAAGTGCTGGAAGTTAGAGATAGAGATGGAGATGGATATAGAGGAGGGGGATATTTAGGGAAGAAAGGGGATAGATAAATAGAGAGGAGAAATGGGTAGATATAGATGGTATAGATAAATATGCAGAGAGAGAGAGAGAGAGAGAGAGAGAGAGAGAGAGATTTTATTTTACTTAATGATCATGGAATATGCAAAAAAAATATTGAAAATTATTGGAAACTTTCAAACAAATGCAATCAACCTGTATAAAGTCAGTCTAATTTTTTTTTACCTATCTTCTCCTTAATTGTGCCAAAACAGGATTTATTTAGAAAATGACATCTACTATAACATCATGGAAGGAGATATTGATAAAATTTTAGTTATTGTAAGATAATTAATTTAATTTTTATATTATATAATAAAATGATTTTATCTACCTATGCCTCTCCCTCTCCATCTCCATCTATAGGTTCCTCTTAATCTCTCCTCCCGATCTCTATATTTTTTACCACATCTCTCTCTTCTCCCTCTATTTCTCCCACTATAAATGTCTACATATCTCTCCCTCTATCTATCTGTGTCTCTCATATCTCCTTCCTTTATCTCTATATTTCTCTCCCTTTCCTTCCCTCCATCTCTATCTCTCTCACTCACACACTCTTTGTTTCTCCTTGTCTCTACCTATGTCTCTCTCTTCTACTTTATCCCACCCTGTCTTGCAAATATAACATGAGGCTCTTGATAGTAGAGCCTAATTGTCTTCCTCATTCAAAGGTTTTGTTTCAACTGCATAGTTGATTTGAAATTATCACTTCTCTACTGATACCTTTGTTGCACAAAAACAATATTTGCTAAATGATCTACTAACATACCTCATGTATTCTACAAAGACTAAATTTATTTGTAATTGATCTCCCACACCTCCTCAATGCACCCATTTCACACCATGGTAGGATTGCTAGTAATTACGTCGTAGGCATTTTCTATCTGGAAATGTCCAACTTGTTTTTTATATCTGACAGTTGCAAGTAACGGATTGCATAATGACTGCCATTGAAATAATTGTATGTGTCCATAAGCTTAGAGGAAAGACGAGGACCTTTTGTGTTTATTACAGGAAAAAAAACTGACCGATTTTTTTAAAAAGTAAAGGCCTTAAGAATGAGTCGGGTTAAAAATCTTATAGCTCCAGTCAGTCAATATGGATCTGTCAATAGAAATAATTGAAAGTGATGGGCATACAAAGGAGTGTGTTAAGCATCTAGATTGTTTTCCTGGCATGCATTGTTGGAATGAGGGAGAAGTTAAATTGTCCAACTAAAAGCATCCATTAAAATCATAATAGAGAAATGACAAATATCATCGGTGTTGAGATCAGATTGTTTTAATGGCCAGCGTACACTCCAATTTGATTAAAACTTTCTATCCATCTTTGGCACATCATAACGCAAAATAAATTTTGTAGATAACACTAATTTATTTATGATTGTTAGATATGGTGATCTCACTTTGAAATTGGTGCACAACTCTTAGCTTTTGCATTAATTGCTATAGGTCATTTGGCTATTTAGTATGCAAGAACTGAGTTATGCCATTTAATGCATAGAATAGATTATTTCTCAATACCTTTAATACTGCACAACTACCTCCTCATCATGTTGGCCACCTTAAAATTCCCCTGCCTCCTCATCATGTTAACCGCCTTCATAGTCTATAAAAAGATTGTTTCGCACAACACTTGTTTCACATCTATTTTTGCCCAGATAGTTAGAAAATCTTGTAGATCTTGGACTTCATCGGTTTGCAGGACTTACGTTATACAGTACACGTTAAACAAGCGAATACTTAGTCAACAATGAATACACTATTATATTCATACAAACTAATTTCATGCCTTCATTTCTTTTGGGTTTGAAGTTTATTTGTTATCTTGTTCTACTTAAAAAGTCCTAGTGCTATATGTTTTCTTCATTTTCTTCATTTTCTTCTTGTAAGTAACCATATGTTTTCTTCTTTTAAGTAATCATACGTGAATTTGCGGAGCACGAGGAAGAAATTTGTTTGTTGAGATTTGATACTAGTCCTTTAATAACTATTGGATTGAATTGTTATAAGCTCAAAATAAGTCAAACTGGGAATACGTTATAGTGGGCTGGTGTCCGAAATGGATAATTTATACATTTTTTTTACACTGTCAAATAAAGCAGATCAACAAACAAATACAAATCAATGCCTGTAATGTACGTCTGAGTCATGGTTTCAACTACTTGTCGGCTGAAAGAGCAGGGGCATCGACACCAACACATTGTTTAATGGAGACTTTCAAATTCATGGACCTCCATAAGGGGAATCCTAATTCACTTAGCGCACAACATCACCATATTCTACTTACCAGTTAGCTTTGTTTGTGAAGTACAATCATAATTCTTCTCCTTACTCGAAAGCTATAATTCATTTTTGAGCGCATGTAGTTTTCTCCATGGAAATTGTTCATTCATACAGGAGGAGAGATTTCTGGGAGTCTTTCTGTCTAGTGAAGAGTTGCTATGGACAGAGCACTGCTGGTAGTGGTAACAATGTTTGGCACATATGTCCTTTGTATTGGTATCTGAGAATGAGAATTTCAAATAAATGTAGATTGCCTGCATTTGAGATAAATAGAACAGGAGTGAGGACTGAAATGTTAGTGACCGTAGATTTTGACGCCATTTTTTTAGCTCTTCTTTTCCTGTGGTAAGTAGTGTGAGTACAAATATACATATACTTTTTATGTTTTTCAAATAAAAATGAAAAAATAGAAAATTTTATTGTATTTTACTATTTTGTTTATAAAATATTAAAGTATTTATAATTCATATTTAATATTTTTACATTTTGAAATAAAAATGCTAATATAAGTTATTTAATTTGATAAAACAATATTATATGAAAATGTTAATAAATGTTTATATATGTATTCATTTCAAATTAGATCTATAATTTTTACTATTTTTAGTTAGAAATAATAATACATTTGATACATTCATTTTTATCTATTAATTTTAGCTATAAAAAATTACAAAATTTAATTAAAAAATCTATAAGCTTTATTTACTTTTCTAATTTCAAGTATTTATTAAAATGTTATTTATTTTTTCTTCTTATCAATTAGAGATAATTATTACATAAATTAAATTTTAATTATTATAAATATCATAATCGTTATAGGAGTGGGGAAACAAAATGTATGGTGATATATCTTTCATTATAATGTTAGGTGATAAATGAGAGTAGGTGATATTTTTTTCACTATGGTGTTGGCTAAGAAGTGTGAAAATTAAAACAGTTCTACTTTTTTCCCATAAGTAGAGGCAATTTGTTATTACAATTCACTAATGACATTATGGATGATGCACATATGGCATGGGAGAAGAAACGAAGGGATGAATCATTCTTTCCACTCGAGGACGAGTAATTATTTGTATTCCTCCTTACACAAAATAAAAAATTAATGAGCAGAGGGGGAAAAAATTTAAGTGTGATATCTCTAACATTTCAAGTTGGGTAATGTGTGTGTGTGTGTGTGTGTGTGTGTGTGTGTGTGTGTGAGAGAGAGAGAGAGAGAGAGAGAGAGAGAGAGAGAGAGAGAGAGAGAGAGAGAGAGAGAGAGAGAGAGAGAGAGATGCACAAATTTAAAGATTCAAAATCTTACTTAGTTAACCTTCCATACCTCGTCTGCATAAAATTAACAATGGTCAACTAAGCACTGTAAGGGCAATCACCATTGCTACTACTCACACCAACAAGCGTAGGAACATTGAACATACAAGCATCAACAATACATTCTACCCTTAAAATACCAATAAAAGAAATGGTTCCCTTGCAAGGACAGGCACTAGAAACCTTGCAAGAGAGCATGTATTTCATTCGGTAGGTTCTAATAGATGAAATGAGTTTCATTAGACCCAGGTGACTAGAAAAAATTGATATGAGGCTATGACAAGCATTCTCAACTCAAAATCACATTCCATTTGGAGAACAATCAATTGTTCTATTTGGTGAGTTGGGTCAACTACCACTAGTCACAAACATCCCAATGTATGCTTCAAGTTCCTATGGTGGCACACTATGGCACAACTTCACAACTATTGTGACCCTAGAAAAAATATTCTGTCAAATTGGAGACATGCCTATTCAGATTCAATTTCATACACTTCTTTCAAATTTGTGAAATGCAACACCTAGAACTACAAATTGGGAGCTTCTAATGACAATGTCATGTTCCACACTCAACTCAAAAAAACAGAGTCCTTTTGTTTCATACATACATCTATTTTCAACAAATGAAATGTCTTACTCCATAACAAAAGTATGTTGCTATCTCTAGCAAAGCCAGTTGCCATTTCCAATGCAGAGCAACTTAAAGGATTACCATGAACAAATCCAGACGAAGAACAACTTCAATCTAAAATCCTATTATGTATTGGCCAACAAGTAATGCTTTGTGCAAATTTGTGGGTACAAACTAGATTTGTCAATGGTGCACTTGGAAAAGTCAAAGAAATTGTATACAATGATGGTGAAAAACCACCTCAAGTTCCTTTGTTTGTTGTTGTTGAATTTAAAAACTACGTGGGCCCATCATGGGACCAAAATAGCCCAAAACATATATCAGTTATCTCAATAAGTCATGGCAGATACTGACAAATACCACTAAAAATGGCGTGTGGCTTAGCAATACACAAATCACAAGGGCTAACACTACAAAAAGCAACAATTGATATCGACAACATTGACTGACAAGGGCTCACATTCACAAAAACTTCTAGAGTTCGAGAACTAGCAGACCTCCGCAATCAACAAACATTCACATAAATTTCCAGAGTTCGAGAACTAGCAGACCTCCGCAATCAACAAACATTCACATTTGAAAGATACACAAGAATGCAAAAAAACCCACAAGTTACTCGACAGAAAAAAGAAGAGTCCCAGTTGATAATATTATCAAATGTTATTCTTCTAGCCAGTACAAAATGAGTGCATGCACTACAAGTATGTACCTCACAAAAAAATGTCATATAATTCATTGCGAACACAAAGTTACAAATTCAAAGTTTATGGAAATAATACATGTACTAAAATGGCTCTCCAAATACAAAAATGGCTCTCAATGTGTATTTCTTGATTTGTAAGTCTACTCTACCAAACAAATGCAACAATATTTATTAATGACAAAATTGTACAAATTCAAAGTTGATTAAACCAATACATGTATTGTTTCTCTCCATATGTAATTGTGGATATATATAATATGGTCCACCAGAATGTATTTTGAAGTTGTACATTTTAAATGTTTAGAGTTAACAAATTTGTCAAATATTTATTACAAATGAAATTTATTTTTTAAAAATGTAAAAAAAAACCTATTAATATGAAGTGTTTAATAAATGATCATTATAAATATTACAATCATATTATATAACTATTTATACTTTCTCTTAAGGTATATTAACATACATTATTTGAACATTATCTATATAAATAATTAATCAAACAATAAATACAAAAAAATATTATTAAATTATAAAAAAATCTATGTAAACAACTTAAATTAATACAAAACTTAACAAACTTTCATTACGTTAATTATCTTTAACCATGGGCTACATAAAATTGAACTCACATTAAAAGACAAAATTGATCTTATTACTTTAACATTAACGTTTTAACAAAAATAGTTTTCCATTTTAAATAAACAAAAATCGTCTTCAACAAGTATTCTTTTCAATCAGTTTATTAAAAAGTAAATATTCTATATGATATAAAAAAAACACAAAAGAATAATTTCAAACATAAAAAATAAGGTGTACCCATTGCACACCAAGGTACGATTGCTAGTTATTTATATATATATATATATATATATAGGTTTTAAATCAAGAGTCTATCATAAAGAAAGGAGGGGAAATCCTCCTATAATCGTGACAGGTTATAAACCAAGATTTTTATTGAACCAATAGATTGAACTGAGGTGATTTCCCTGCATTAAAATTTTAAGAGATGCTAATGAAATTATCTCTTATAGCAGCCATATGCAATGGATAAGTATTATTATGCTTCACGTCAGAAGTGTCACAAAGCCAAACGTAGATTCTAGAGTAGTTACATAAATGTGACTCTTAATCAACTACTAGTAGCATATATCAATTTTCCTTAGCTTTAAACTGAAATAGTAGAATTATATGATGCTTTCCAGAATGAACTTGTTATAATACATATTCTAAAAAAGATATTGACAAGTTTGAGTTGACTATAATGTCTATATTACTATAATCTATTTCTTGATATAAACAAAATGTATAGAAAATCATTGTAATATAGTCTTTTTCGACTTATAACCATCAATCCAAAATGATAATATTGGGATATAAAGTATCTAGTTACTTAAAAGTAGCAACATTCTAGTACCTGCTATACAAACTACCTTAAAATATTATATTATATATAAGGTAAAAACTTAGCCCAGTTGGATTCCCTTTCCTTTTCCCTTTGTTTTTCCACCCGAGGAAGACGCGCCAGCCTCCGAGGGTGGCACCCTTCCCTAAAGCTCCATTTCATCCTCACTTTTGTTGTCATAGAAAATGACCACCATAGCTGAGTTAGCCCAGTCCATAGCATCCTCAAAGCCGACAATATTTTCTTCCTTTAAGTAAGTTTCGAACCAGTTCAGGTTGTTTGGACGCTTGACATGGAAGAGTCCAGTCAGAAAATTCAAGTTGGGGCTTCTACTCTCTAGGGATGATTCAAGGGCTTCCCAGTTTCTGACCCATAAAATGGGGTATCTAGGAATAGAATTTTACCCCAGGATAATTTTCCCATAGTTCCTGGCTTTGGGGATCATAAGGGAAGCATCAATATTGTTGAGGACAAAGTCAATATCCCCTAAAATGCTCTTTTTGAAAATGTTCTCACAGATCTCCTTGGTAATTTTCTTGTCTCTTTTGAGGAACATTGTTGGGGAAAGAAACATAGAAGCAATGTGAGAGCTTACCCTAGTCCTATCTATATTACCCAAGTAATCTTATCCTAATACCTTCATTATTACCTCTACCACTGGGCTCGATGGTGCTCGACGATGTTGTGCTCGGTGGTGTCTATTCAGTGGTGTTCAACTCGGTTGTGCCTCTCACCGAGTGGCTTGGTTTTGCTGTTCTTGATCACCGACAGGGTTCTTCTAATTGTTTGGGTTGGCCGATTGGTGCATTTAATTTGGGGTTGTGTTCTGTAAGTTTTGGATCGACCGTTGGAGGTGTGAGGACCTAAATCTGATTTGGTTCATTCTCCTATGCAAATTTAATGGTTTTTGGAAGCTGACTGATGAAGAAGACATTGGGTGTTGTGTTCTTGATGTCGACTTGTATTTTGTTGATTTATTTTAATTGTAAAGCCGACTTGTGACTGTGTTGTATAAAAAGAGGGTTTGGGTAAAAGGGTTGTGGTAAGGGTCTACAAATCTGAACTAGGTGAAGGATACCTTGGAGGGCTAGTAGCTTGTTGACTTAGGAAACAAGATGATTGATTAGTGGCTTGCGAGCACAAGATTAGATATGTCTTGAGTTTTCCTGCCAGATTGTTGCATGTTACAGGTTTGGGCTAGTCAAGGGGGTGATTTGAAGCTTGCAGAAGATCTATGTGATAGCTCTTAGTGTATTTGTTGATGTATGTGGCCATAACCGAGAAGGCCTTACAACTCGACATGTTTGATGTAATTGCATGTTATTGAAGAATCTGAATTGATATTGATTATATCTTTTTGTGTTGTGGTTTCTGTTGTTGTTCTTGTTGTTGGTTGCAAGTCTGGACATCTCTTTTGAGATCTCTTCGGTATTGACTGCATCACACATACACCATGACCTTATTTCTTTTTGTCAGGTGTCGAAACTTCTATAGGCCTTTAATAATAGAAAGGCTTGTTTCTCTATAATTTTGTACTTGGTTTCTTAACTCTTCAAGTTTTAGAATGGAAGGTGATGGGATGTTAGCCTTTTGCATCTTCATCTTTTTGTGTTACTACAATTGTAATGCTATGTTGGCTCCCATAAACATACATTGCAAAATATTTTAAAAAATTTAGGTTTGTGAGCACTAGAGATGTTGATATGGCTTCTTATTTTTTCAATTGTTGCTCTTCCTTTCAGGGTTCATTTGAATATCTGGTCCTTTTGCAAAATTAGAGTAATTGAATTGACTAAACCCATGAAATTAGATATATTTTTTCTCACAAAATTAATCTTCCCTAGGAAATATTGCACTCCTTTCTTATTGACAATTAAAAGGAGATCCTTGTTCTAAATATGTGTTGGTGTTGTCATTGATGCCAACTTGATGTAAGGATACTGTTGGAAATATATTTTCATATGTTCTCTAGTGTTACTCTTGAGTGAGCATTTGTTATTTTTGGAATGCTACAATGTTAGAAGATGGAATATGCATGAAAAAATAATTTAAGTTTGTATGGGAGAACACTTTGTATTCCTCTGCATTTATTGATGAGAGGTTGTAGTTTGAAAACAATGTATGTTTTGTAAAATTTTCACTCTGATGGTTTTAATTCCTCAACATTACAATTGATGTGATTAGTGATTGATGTTTACTGACAGTCTAGTTGTCTATCAATATTGGTTTGGAGAACGCTTTGCATTAATTTTTATGGTATTGTAGTATGGAGGACATTCCCATAATGCTTGCATAGTGTCACAGTTCAGTTTTTAGTTTGTGTTTCACTCAATAAAAATAGTTATGATGTTTTGTTTCTCGACAGTGTGGTTTGTTGTAGCTCTTTGGCCAACTAAGCTAGCTTTCCTATTTGGGCCTTATTATTTTGGTCCAAACATGTGTTGTTATTTGACTTATTATTTTAATTAGATCCTACCATGGCGTGTGAATATTTGCAGTGAATTATTTTCATGGAAATATGTTTTTAGGTTGACTGGTTACGCGTTGTGTAGTTTATCTACACATTACATTTGTTGTCAACTTTGGAGGATGTATTCTTGCTTGCAAATATTTTGGAGCTACTTAGAAAGATGTGTTATAATTTTTTAGGTCCCCTTAATCTCCTATAATGGACCACAATCACTAGAATTATATTTGGTGAGCAACTTGATAGGACTTATGTGTGTTCCCTATTTCGCCCGACCTAATTGATGAATTTGATGAAGAAATTGATATATATAATGAAGTCCATTTTAGTGTGTTGTATGTGTGAATCAATTTGAGTGAATATGAGTTGATGAGTACAAATATTAGTTTGGATAGTGTGCCTTTGCGATCATATCAATTAGCATATCAAAATTGAGATAATGGATGTGTATATGGTGATTGTTATGAAAATGGTTGCTTGAGACAATGTTTCAAGGATGACTTCTTGCTTGGAGAATCATTGGAGGTGGTATATTGAAGGATTGTTCATGTGATTCATATTTTTATGTGTCCTTGTGGAAGATATAGAGTTCTCTTGGAAATTGTATATCTTGCTCTGAGGCAATACATCTCATTCTGAAAGTCCCTTGTATCTTTCCCTAAGGTAGTACACCTTGGCTTGCAAGTTCGGAGCAGTGAGCCTCTTTGGTAAGGAAGTCATTTTTTTGCCAAAGTGGTAAGCCTTATAATGTTTAATTGATGTTGAATTACAATTGAAACATAATTATATGATCAAAGAATGATTTACCCCCCTTCTCAGTCTTGGGGTGTGTTTAACAATTGGTATTAGAGAAAGTTTCCTCTAGGAGAAGATTAATCTCTTGAGGAAGGTCCAAGATGGCACAAGAAGGAGGTCACAAGGAACCTAAGTTTGATGAAACAAACTATGCCTTATATAATTTGAGGATGAAATTATACGGTAATTTGTTGTAAAAGGATATACAACTCATGCTACTCGTCATACTACTCCATATGTGATCATATTACATGAAAATAATAGCAAGACAAAGAATGAAAATTATAAGTGGTTTGTGAGATTTAGAACTCCTGGAGGTTACACACCAAAATTCAGTTATGGATGTTTGGGAGAAGCTTAGTAGTATCTATGAAGGAGATGTGAAAATCAAGCTAGTCAAGATGCAGAACCTTGAGTACAAATTTGAGAATCTAAAGATGTCATAAGAATAAAAAATTGATAATAACCTAGACCAGGTAACAAAAGTGGTAAATGGAATCAGAGGTATTGATGGAACAGTGAATGATAATGAAGTTGTGATAAAAAAAAAATTATAACACTCTTATATCCTATAGACCTGAGGTATATGTTATTGAGGAATATCATGACATAGATAAATGTACATTGGATGAACTCAAGAAAGTGATCTCTACTTTTGAGATGTGATAATTTGAATATATAATGTCAAAAGAGAAGTTGTATTCAAAGCAAGTAAGAAATTAGAAGATGAAACAAATACAAGCTATGAACCCGATGATGTAAAAATAAACTATGTGATAAGATTGAGGAAAGACACTAGAAAATGAAAAAGTAAGTTAATTTTTAAATGTTTTAATTTTGGAAGAATTGGTCATTAGGCATCTAGATGTACTTTTAGATAAGATAACTACAAAAGGGTGGATGATGAAAATAAAATAAAAGATAACTATAGAAAGGTATATGATAAAAACAAAAGAGAATATGATGAAGAAAACCATAGAGAACCTTTTATTCAAAGGAAAGTAGTCACTCATTTGAAGATGGAGACCTTGATTATTTAAATGATGAAACATTGTCTATGGTTGTGAATGTCGATGATAGTGTGAAGTCTGATACTCTACAATCAATGAAAATAGTAAAATTGATTTTGTGGAATGTTTTTCATGTAAAAGAATATTAAAAAGCTTGGGTGATCGAGAGTGGATACTCAAATCATATAATTGATGACAAAAGAAAGTTTGTTGATCTTGAAAAATGGAGTGGTAGATTTGTTAAGTTTGGTGGTGTAGAAAAGGAACTGAATCCATTGGTCATAAGATCAAGACATGAGATGTTTAATCTATTAAGGGATTAATACATAATATTCTCACTATCAATTAGATGTGCAACAAAGGATAAAAACTTACTTTTCATGATTCTAGATGTGAAATTACAAAAGGTGGCTCAAGAAGACTGGTTGTAGAAGGAACGAGGATTTATGGAAATGTTTATTACCTAAATGAAAATAAAGGAAGAAATAGTTTGATGACTTAGAGTGGTGAGAATATCTTCTCAGTGCTCTCTGATCTGATCTTTGTTCTTCAAATAACTCCTTTAACTTTCACTAAAAATATCAGCCTTCTTTGTATCATTACTTTGTTCTGCTTTGTAAATCATCCATTAAATATAAGATTTATTGTATCTTAATCTTATGTGTTAGGTTGCATTGATTTGTTTTTAACCATTAGATCTACTTTTCCACTCGATGATTGTCACTTTTACCTCGGTACTTGGTGTTTTTCTTGGAAATAAAAAACTTGCATTAACCGCTTAATCTGCTCCTCAGATCTTCTCTTTGAATTAATTCAATCATTGATCATGTAACAAACTATTCTTCATGCATTGTATAATCACAATTAATAATGTGTCAATTCATTAAATGTGTCCTCGTCGCGTTTAGAATCAATTTAGTAACTTGGTAGAGTAACTTCTCTTTTTCTCGGTTAACTTATCTTGAGTACTCGGTAACTGTCAACTTGGTGTACTTCATATGCGCTCATTGTTCAGTAATTGTAGACTCTCGGTGTATTGTCTTTAGCTCTGTTGTGTGCTTTACCAACTTCATTGGCTTATTTGGTGTACATTAACGACTTGTTAAATATTTTATTTCTCCCTTTTTACCGATTGACTCTTCTGACTCATATGACTTTGCCTTAACTAATGACAACAAAATATCTATAGAGATAACAATCTCCCCATTTGACATTAGTTGAACATTTTTTGACCGAAACCTCAAAGTCATCAAAATTAGTAACTCCCCCTTGGATGTTACTCTATATACAAAATATGTATAGCTCTTCTCTTTTTTTCATTTTCACATATATAGTTTTTTTTATTTTGTATTGACTCTATTTTCTTTTTTTTATTTTTATAAATCTATATTTGACTCTCTATCTATATATTTATATATCCCCCTTTTTTGAAAAAAAGACTCAATAGTAAAACTTATGTATCAAAATGTGGGTATACCTTTGTTGTATCCCAACCAGTACAATCGCCCATGTGTCTCGAAGATTCTGTAATATAACAATGTGCTCATTGATTTCTTTTGATAGGTCAACTATAGTATCCAGGGTGTTGACCTCTGGAAAACTTGCTAGTTCTTTTCCTTTCTTCAAAAGTATCTGCATTGATTGCATATGGGAAATTAGTAGTGCTTGTAGTTCAAGAAAATCCAATCTCATCTTGTCTTCATCATGTCTCAATGAGAGTTGAACTCCCATGAGTTCTTGTATCTTTGAGTAATAGGTATGGAATTCTCCAGGCTTGGTAGCTATCTTTTTAAGCTGCTCAGTCAACTCTTTTTTAGTATTTGCCTCCTTCTTGATTTCCTATGTAAAGTTAGAAATAATATAGAATTTCAGAAATAATGAAATGATGGATTGCAATTGTTCTTCAACTTTTGAACATAACTCAGAAAGCGTTACCTTTTCTATATCAACATTTTGCAGTAGGTCCTCCATCAATTTCTTCTCTATATATTCCTTGTGAATATTTAACATGTATTCAATCATGTCCTTGTTCATTCCTTTGATTTGTTGGACTATATTTCCAACTTGGTCTAGCAGGGGCTCAGACTCCTCAATAGTAACTTCAGGAATAATTTCATGGAAAACTTCTTTTACATCTTCTAATATGTCTACTTTTTTTCTTCTTCACCAATAGCTTGTCCTTATCAGCCTTTTGAGCTACAATCTCTACATAAATGTGTAATTCCTTTGGCTTCATCATATTAGGTTTTCCTTGTGGTATGATGATTGGCTTACTTAAATAAATAACATGTTTCCTCTTCTTGTAATTATTTTTGTCATTCAGTTTGCTCTCTCCAGTAGAGAATTTAGAACGTGATGCCATTGTTACATCTGGTGACTCAGTATGGTGACCATCTATACTCTCCTCTGCTTTAATTTCCTCATGTTATTTTGTTTCTTCTTTCTCTACATCCTTCTCTTTTAGATTTGATTCCTGCAACATTTCTTTTTCTGTATCTTGTGTCTTTTGAACATTTGATGTTTTGGTCAGTGGTGTATTCTGCATTTTTCCTTCAGTGTCAGTTGGAGGTTGGAGGTTCCAACTCAATATCCTTCCTATGTTCAGTCTTGGTAGCCTCTAGATCATCAACATTCTTTTTTCCTGTGTCAACTGGTGGCTTGGTTTCCATATCTTGTGCAACTTCAGTAGTACCAATCTGAATAGTAGAATAACTTTGTACTTGTATCAGTATAGGATTAGCACTTTTCAATGGTGCAACATCTATGTTAATACACTCAGTGTCTTGTGATTTCAATTCCATTACATCTTCATCCTTTGACAACTCCTTTACATGATCTATATCCTCTTATGCATCTTCAATGATTACTTCTACATTGTCCACAGTTAGATCAATAGGGTCTACTTGGTTTGTGTTTTCCTTTACCTTATCAATAATGGTTTCACTTTGATTGTTTGTTACAACAGGTTGCTTGGTATTAGATATGTCAAATATATCTCCCCACTTTGCATCAGTTTCCTTGTCCACAGATAGTATATCTTCATTCATGATTCTTAGGGCTCTTCCCTTGACTATAAATCTTTTTGCATATTTCTGTAGTGCTTCACAGATCTCAAATGGTGCAAGGTCAGGAACAGTATGTACAAGTGACCTTTCTCTCATTTCTTTTTTAGCATTAAGTGCATACTTCCATCTTGCATCAATCTTATTATACAACTCTTTCGATATCCTATTTGCTAGCTCAATTGGGGTCAATCTATATCTCATTAGTATTACCACAATAGATTCTTCAATCTTTTTCTTATCTGCATCATTCCTTTTATCATACTTTGCTTGCCTAAAAGCTCCAAGAATGCATGTATTCTTTAGATCTTCCAAAAAAAATCTAGACTTTGTGGAACTCTTGAAAAATCTGCTACAGGTGTAGACCTATCTTCCTTACCTAATTTTTTTTCACTCTCACCCTCAAGTATTAACTACCTTTGTGAACGTATAGATGGTTTTCCTCCTCGAGTTCTCATGTGTGTTCTTCCCTTTGTGTGAGCTATCTTTGCAATTTCCTTTTCTTTTGGTTTCACGGAGGATCTAGTGTTCCTTCCAGTACCTCTTCTACTCGGTGAAGTTACAAGTGCAAGTTGTTTGTTAGTAGCAGCAATAGCTTGCTCATCATTTGTGTCCTTAACAATTGTCTCATCAACTCTTAGTGTTTTGGATAGATTATCAATCATTTTTCCTATTTTATTGACTTCCTTAGGTATCACAATGCTTTTCTTATTCCTTACTTTCACTTCTTCATAAGTGTCATACCTCTTAGCTTTGGGATCAACTGGTTTTTCTAATAGTGCTTATATCTGTTGTGATCCAATATCAATATCCAATTCATATCATGTTGGTTGTATCCAGTCAGTTCTAGGCTCAACAACCTTGATAATAAAAGTGTCAGTGTCAACCTCAAAATATATATTATCTTGATACTTTGTAATCAATTAAGGTGGAATCATATACCTCATTCATTCTTGCTTGGAAATTTAAAAATTATTCAGACGTGATTGCCTCAAAATTATCTCCTAAACTCTGTATATACTCATTTATCTGATAAAGAATAGGCCTTCAGGGGATCCAAACAACATCTCCAATAGAGGGAAATTAATTCAGACAATAAAATAAGATACATACCAATAATGAACCAAATTTTAGGGTGTTAGTCTTTGCTTTCCTTATTATGTTCATATTGTCTTCTAATTGCTTCAATAAGATTTCACAAACATCTAATTTAAGTCCTCCCTTCACTAGCTTGTATGCCAAATAAATTGCTCCACATGGCACATTGTCCACTCGGGACGATTGAAACACTCGGTATGATAAGATATTACAGACATACCTTAACTTGAGGTATTCCACTATGGATATTCTCATTCCTCTTCCATCCCATTGTGCTTTAGTTAGCTTGGTGAGCTTACCCTTGTCGATTTTCTTAGTTTCCTTGGGCTTATCTCCGATGGGAAATCCAGTAATAATGTACAATATGTCTTTAGTGATCTTGACAAGTTCATCCAACCACATGAATTGGTCATGTACTCAGCTTAGTACCATTCTTAACCATTCTGTCTTAAAAACCCTTGGTAAGTGAATAGAATGTGTCAAACCATTTGCTTCCAGGTGAATATGATCATCCTTCACTTTCCCATTATCGCACAACTTATTGAATAATGTATCTATCTTTTCTTCACACAAATCTTCAATCTTACAATGAATAAATGTGCGGACATCTTCAATTAATATTACTCTTTGTGGTATCAAAGATAGGGTTCCTGTCATATCTGGTTTGGTGGCTATAGCTGGGGGTAACTTATATTTCAGAATCACTGGTTCTACTTCCTTCACAATAATAGGTTTATGTAACTTTGGTGCCATGAATACCTTCAAATACTTTGCTTAAACAAACTAGGGCACGCTTCGATAAAATCTGACTTTGCAAACTCAACTCAGAATGAAGTAAATGTCTCAAATGTTACTCAATATTCTTGCAAAGATTCAAAATACCTTGAATTCACTTCGGTGGCTTGATGAGATAATCTCTCTGCAATGTGCTTAGGTGCTCTTGAAAATGTTAGCTTCAAATGATTAGAAAAATGATTTATTTATGCCTTTTTCCATGATTAGGGTTTCCAACTGCTCTATTAATGTGCAATAAATGCGCTTGTTGAGTCCTATTTTTACCTTTATACCAACTACATAGTAACTTTTCTCAGCCGAGTTAAACAAAATAACTATATATAACAATATTGATCCAAAAACTTTCACAACTTATCCAAATGCATCTCAATATGCAGATATGGATCTCAACTCTAATTCTAGGAATTGAAGTAGAGTTTATTATAAGCATGCAGATCCTACATACCTCTCACCAATTAGGTGGAGCTTGGTGCAACCAACTCGGTAGAGATGGTGTTGTCTATGTTTCCGGATGATGTTCATTCATTCTGAGTCTTTCTCCTCCATGTTTTGTTCATTTGTTCTCAGATTTCATCAACAGTAGTTGGCACTTTCACTTTAGATTCATCTTTGGTCGATGCATCACCTCAGTATCGACAATTTATTGCTAGGTGTCCTACCTTATGACAGTGAAAAAATGCCATACCAGGGTTTCTCCATGTTCTTCGGTTGTTTCTTTTGTGCATCAACATGAAATTTGCAGCAATGTGTCCATACCTTCCACGGGATAAACATGAAATTCTTGTATTATATTCCCATGGTATAGATGTGTCTGTTCGGTTAGTATTAGCATTCTCTCAGTTAGGCTTCCATTTGTAATTTCTTTTCTTTGTTCTGCACTCTTCATCTTTATGTCCAAACTTATTTCAATTCTCACAGTAACTGTCAAACTTTGGTTTCGTTGTGTTGTTAGCAAGGTTAGTTATGCATTAAAATGCATGATGTCCATACCTATTGCATCTAAAACAATAACCATCAAATTTAGGTGTACTCAGTGATTTACCTTTCCTGCTCCTGCAGACATTAGCAGTATGTCCAAGCTTCCCACAATAATTTCAAATTGGCTTCTTTTATTTTGGTGGGGGTGCGGTACTTTGATCTTTCTGTGCATTTGATGATTCTCCTTTCTCGGTAGTGTTGTTCTCTTTGAATCCAATTCCTATTTTTTCATTCCTTTGCTTTTGATTCTTGAATTTTTTATACGAAGATTTCAATGCTTCTTCATTTATTCTTAGTATTTCATTTGCATCTTTCTCATCTTTCAGTCTTTGATCCATTCTCTCAATTTCAGCTTCCATTGCTTGGTTCTCAAATTCTTTTCTTGTGTTATATTGATTTGCATTCAAAATTTGATATTGGTTATGACACAAAAGGATGGGGACATGTTACCTTTGAGAACATGGTAAAGATTAATTCTATACATACATTAAGTGATTTTCTAAAGATCATTAAGCCTATTGATACTATGTGTAAAGAATATTGAATGGGGAAGAAAACAATGACCATATTAAAAAAATAAAGAGTATTCAACTATAAAACCTTTTTATATTATACACACTAACAAATGTGGATCAACCAGAACAATAGGACTAAATAGAGAAAGGGTACAACTGAGGGTAAATTATTCTAAGATCCTTTACAAGCTATGGTATGGAAGACCAACTATTGTCGAATATTTTACTCTTTGAAAGAAAATGTTAGATCAGAACAGATGAAGAAGATATTGGAAAGTTTGACTCAAGACATGATGAATGGATTTTTTGGGGATATTTAGCAAAAAATAAGGCATACAAATGTTACAAAAAGAGTCAAAAGGATTGCGGAAAATATAAATGTCAAAGTGAATTAAGAATGGAATCAAATTTCCTTGGAACATGAGATTTGTGAAATAGAATATGCCTCGTGCATCGTAAAGGAGAAATAAGATAAAAAATAAGAAGGAAGAAATAGATGTAGAAGAAAAGGAACTAGAAAAAATCAAATAAGACACTAGAACAAAATATGTTTAGAAAAATCATTGAGAAGAGTGGATCATTGGAGATAAGAATGGAGGAGTTCTGACCTACAAAAGACTTGTCAAGGCAAGTGAACCATAAAATATTTGTTTGTTCTATAAGGTTGAACCTAAGACCTTTGTGGAATCTAGTAGATATGATGGATGGCTAAAAGCAATAGAAGAAGAACTACATCAGATTGAAAAGAATCAAACATGCGAATCAATGACTAGACTAGTAGACAAAAATGTTATAGGAATAAAATGGGAGTTACAAAATAAACTAAATGAAGAAAGATAAGTGACAATAAATAAAGTTATATTGGTTTGTAAAGGCTACTCACATTTTGAAGGCATATATTTTGAGGAGACTTTTGTTCTGGTGGCTAGGATGGAAGCTATTACAATGTTTATTTCGTTTGTTGTTTACAAGAACTTAATAGGTGTATCAAATGGATGTTAAGTAAACCTTTTTGAATAGATATATTAAGGAAGAAATTTAAATTGAGCAACCTAATGGTTTTAAATTGGCAAAATATCTGGACATGGTGTGTAGTCTTAAATAGGAACTATATAGACTCAAGCAATCTCCCAAAGATTGGTATGGTACATTAGACAAGTGTTTACTATAGAAAGACTTAAATAAATCCACAATAGATACTAATATTTATTTTCAGGTTGAAGGAGACAAACATTTAATATGTGTAGTGTATGTTGATGACAACATTTTTGAAGGATATGATGATATGTGTAAGAGAATTTATGAAGAAATGTAGAAAGAGTTGGAGATGTAAATGATTGGTGATTTTTCATTCTTTTTTGGCCTTCAAGTGACTCAATTAGATGATGGTATTTTTATTTCTCAAACTAAGTATATCAAATAAATTTTGAAGAAATTTGGTATGGAAAACTCTAAATTAGAACGTTACCCTATAGTTATTGGTTGTCATTTAAGCAAGGATGAGGAATCTTCAAAATTTGATTAGACTCTTTACAAGTATATGATTGGAGTAATATTATATTTAATTTCTTCAAGACCTAACATTATGCATGCGAGTTGTTTGGTGTTAGGATATCAAGCTAATCCTAGGCAATCTCAAGACAAGGTGGTAAAATTTTTATTTAAATAATTGAAAGGAACTTTGAATTGTGGTATATGGTATAAGAAAGGTGATGGTTTTTTCTTGAAGCCTTGTAATGATGTTGATTGGGATAGCTGCATAGATAACAAAAGTGTTGGAGATTTGATTCTGAGCAGTTGATTGATTGTATGTTTGTCATTGATGACAACATATAATACACAGTAGCAATTCTGTATGCACTTATCCAAATGATGATATGAAGACTTGTGTGGATAGATACATGTTTTTGACATGTTTATTATGTTATTTTCATACGCGCAGACCCAGATATCATGTTTTAGTAAAGTTATGTAATTCTGTTATTGGCAATTACAGTTCTGGAAGTGTAACGGTTTAGGGCCGACGTATATCACATGTTTCTTGAGTTGCGCATATCTTCTATATATGCGTGTGTATATTCATGTTTAGTTATGAGCTGATGATATTAATCCAAAGGTGCCAAATGTGTTTCAAGAAGATTACAAAGTTAGAGTAAAATTGATGAGGCTGACCTAGTGAAGCGTCGCGTCTATTTGGTTTATACTTGCGCTGAATTATGCTTGCGTGCTTAGTATAGCTGACAAGAATGTAATGAAGAGTTGTATTATAGGTCCCATGATCTTATACTATGAGGAAGATACTTATAACAAGTCAAAGGTGACACGCTAAGTGTGAATGATACGAAATGATAAGAAAGATGTACAGAGCAGATTATCAGAGTTGGTTCATTCATCATAAGTCTATGTGAAGAATAAGTGAAAGATTGCAATACACTGGAACTGATCAAGATAGTAGGTCTACTCTAAATTTCATCATCAGATATAGTGCATATCTATTATTCGGAAGGTTCTAGCCTTCACCATCAAGCAGTGAGCTTTTGGACAGTGAGTCCATCACCCCTAACAAGGTTATTTGTAAAAGACTCCTAACAGGGTCCGACCCTTAACCAGGTCACTATACTTATTGCATTGTATTGTACAACTCCTAACAAGGTTGAAATATCTTCTAACAGGGATTACTACAA
>MU228433.1:2174197-2197409 GCA_018584345.1 Thuja plicata | reverse complement strand
CCCCCCCCCCATCTCAGTTATCCTTTGGGACTATTCTAACAAAAAGAAGTACTATTGGTGGAGCACTTTTCTTAGAAGATGCATTGGTCTCTTGGCTAAGTGAAAAACAAGACTTAATATCTTTATTAATAGTAGAGGTTGAGTACATTACAACAACATCTTGTTGCATTCAGGTGATGTGGATGAACCAAAAATATAGAAGATATCAAAGTGATGTATGATGATCATATTCCTATTATGTGCATTATTTATATCTTACTAAGAGAGAAGGTTGTAGTGAAAGAGCTCAAATTAGATTATGCACCCATGAAGGATCAAATTGTAGATAGTTTCACTAAGGCATTGTCAAAGGATACTCTTGAGTATCTCAAGTATAAGTTAGGAGTTATCACCCCTTCTTCTAGAATTAGATTCATAATTCCTTATTTATAAATTAATAACAACCCAACCACGAGTCTAAGATCTATAAACAAATTCAACAACATATCAATAGAGTTGTTCTCCATGGATGCAAATCATAAAGTAAACCAAATATACCATCACATTATCATTTGAAACCTTGATTACATCATTAGCTTTTAGAAATAAGGTTTAATAGTAGATAATAAAAATAAATTAATAAAAAAATAAATAATAATATATTATAATATAATTTTTTATTAAAATAACTATATTGTTAATTTAATAATGAAATAATTGCAAGAGAAAATGATGGGTAATGAATAATGGACCACTTATGATGGGGGTATTGGATTTTTCATAGAAGATTGGTCTGGACAAACTTCAATCCTAAGAAAGCATCGATTGAGGAAGTGCCAATATGAGTTAGGATGTATAATTTGCCACAAAAATATTAGAGTGAAGAAAACTTGAAGTTGTTGGGTAACAATCCCAACAATATTTTGAAAGTGGATGAAGTCATAGAAGATAAAAAATTATTATGTAGGCAAGGATCTGCATGGCCTAGAAACTATATCCTTTGCTTTCGATAAGAACTAGTGAAGGTTACAAGTGGCAAGAGATTGAGGTAGAAGAGACTATGGAAAAATGCAGCAAATGTAAGCCTTGGGGTCACCAAATAGAGAAATTCTTGAGAAAAAAAGGTATATGAATAGAAGATGATTTGTTGGAAATGAGTTTGGCATCATTGATGGAAAAACAAGAAACACGGGTGGGGGCAAGCCATTAATGGGGAGGCAGAGACCTATAATAGGGAAACAAATGTCAAAAGCAACTTATCAAGATGAAATGACACCAAAAGGAGGATAGAGGTGTAGAGAAGTTGAATGAATATGTTCAGGAATGGTGGGGCATTCCAAATGATGTGATTATTATGCAGGAGATGAATCAACCAGCGAGTTAGGTACAGTTGGATGGGTTAAAGGATTGGTAGATGATGCTACAGATTAAACATAATGAACCATTAATGGTGGAGGAACGTTCTAAGAGCTCTCTTGATCAAGAATAGAGAATTCATTATGAAGATGGGGATTGTTGTTCTTCCATTTTTAATAAGTTAGGAGCATCAAATCAATGCATAGGAGAACCAACGAAGAATGATGACATGGTATCACACTTAGTGATTCGAGAAGGGATAGAGACAATATCAAAGGGATTGGACGAGGAAGAAACTTTAAAGGTGTTGGAAACCAAGTTAGGGTTACCCATTTAGTTATAGATTCACAAATTATGAGTCAGGATGGGCTCAAAGAGCCTGTACATGGGGAGTTAGACCAATTTTTTTAAATATGTGCATATGCCCCCTATTCGTGACCTGGCATCCATAAGTGAATAAGATCAATTTGTGGAGGAAGGAGCGACAATAAAAGAGGGTGGAAAGGATATCCTTGGATTGGACGATGGTGGGATCTTCAAAAACAGAACCATTAAACAATCTAAAGCTAAATCCAAGAATATTAACACATGAGGCAAGAGGTCAAAATGGAGAATGACTATTTAGAAATTGTCTGAACAAGCTGGTAATACAAATGACCAGAGTAAATTGAGATCCAGGAGAGACTTGTTCTCTCTTGGGAAGAAATGAAGATCCTTGCGTGGAATATCAAGGGTTGTAATGCCCTTGACAAGAAATAGTTGATTAAAAGGTTCTTTGGTCAGCCAAAACTGGACGTAGTATGTTTGCAAGAAACTAAACTTGAGAAAGAAGAGGTAGCAAGGTTTTTAGGTGTATGATAGTGGTGGTTGGGTTGTTTTGTGAGCTTAGAAGGGGCTTCTGGAGGACTGGGTGTGCTATGGAATTTGAGGATGCTCCAAGTTGAAGGCATAGAACAATCAAGGCATTGGAAGCTTGTGAAGGTACGTATGTTGCATTTTCAAACCTCTATGTATGTATTTAACATATAGGGCTGACTAGGATGGAGGATAAGGAGGAAGTTTTGAATAAGATCTCAGAGTTAATGAATGGTATGGGTAAGGGGACCTTCATAGTAGGGGGTGATTTCAATGCAACTTTTGAATTGGCGGATAAGAAAGGGGGAAAGGTTCTTTGAGTAGGATTAAATACCATTTTTAAATATTTGTAACTATAAATGGGTCATGGGAGGTGAAGACTAAGAATGAGGTATTTATTTGGATGAGTAGAAGATAGGTATGTTCACATATAGCTAATAGATTGAATTGTTTTTTTTTCTAGTCGGTGAATGGGGTGCTCTTCCCATGCTCTTTGAGGCTGAAATTTTACCTATGAATGGGTCTGATCATTTCCCAATGGCTTTATTGGTGTAGAAGGATTCAGTACCAATAAGGTTCCCATTTAAGATGGAGAAAATATGGATGTGTGAGGATTAATTTTGGGACATGGTGGCAAATTAGTGGATGATCACTCCCTTGGTTGAAGGAAATAAGGGATTTAAGTTTTTTAAAAAGCTCTAGTACATTAAGAACAATCTGAAGAGTTGGAATCAAGTTCACTTTAAATACATATTTGTGGAGAAAAGGACTTTGGAGGGGCATTAAGAGGATTTAAATAGTAATTTGATTATGGAAGGAATGGATCAATCTGATCTTTTAACATAAAAGGAATTGAAGCAACAGTATGAAGAGATTTTAGCTAGAGAAGAAATTTTGTAGCGCCATTAATTGAGGGAGAATTGGTTGAAGGAAGGGATCATAACACAAAATTTTTCCACAACTGGGTTAAGACAAGATGATCAATAAACAAAACATCCTCAATTAAAAATAGAGTAGGTCAGCAAATATTGGAATTGGAAGATATTAACAAAGAGGCAGTGTCCTTTTATTCAACATTATGGGCTTCAGATAATGGGGTCCCTTCAGAGAAATATGATGAAGTGTTGGGTGTGATTCCTTTCATTATATTAGAAGTAGACAATGATATGCTGATGATGCCCATTAAGATGAAGGAAGTAAAAATGACAATTTTTGCTCTGGAAGGGCACAAGGCACTTCGGTTGGATAGTTTTCAAGCCTTTTTTATAAAAAAAAATTGGGATATTTTAAAGGAGGAGGTGTGTTAGGTGGTAGATGAGTCTCGACGGAAAGGATATGTTTTAAAGGATTTCAATAATACACTAGTGGTTTTGATTCCCAAGAAGGAAATGGTTGAATCCTTTGAAGATTATCGCCCAATATCACTTTAAAATACTATTTAAAAATTTATAACTAAGGTGATTGTTGATAGATTGAAAAACATATTGGAAAAATTGATATCAGAGGAACAATGTGGATTCACTCCGAATAGGTCAATTGTGGAGGGGATTATAATTTCACACGAGGCAATTCACTCTATTAGGGCAGGGAAGCTAAAGAAGATGTTTATAAAGCTTGATATGTTAGGAATAAGGTGTCTCAACCTTGGATAATTCCTATTCTTATTATTTGTTTTGTAAAATGTATTTCTTGAAAATAATGTAATTAAGTGTGAGTGTACATGTATAGTTGGCATGTTGATGTGTCGGCATCTTGAATTGTGTGTAAGGAGATCATGGCTGAAATGATTATGACAGATTCCTATGACATGTAAGAGCTATTTGTAGAAGATTCAATGACGGGTGAAGACATGCAATGACATGTGGCAACTGATAAATTTGAGTACTATACACTCTTCCACAATCATGGGGTTCATGGCAACTGATAAAGTTGAGTATTTTCTCAGAGAATGGTAAAACCCTAATACGTCTATCTTTGGAAGTTGCCCTAAAAAGGAAAGCACGTGATATAAGCATTTTTAGGGTTGCAGACAGATATAGAAAAAGAGTGTATTGTTGGTATGATTTGGTGCTACTAGATTTGTCTTTGTGTGTCGATTGTCTCCTGAAAGAACTTGCATTGCAAGTGTGTTGTAACCGTTGTGTTGAAGATAATACATTGTGCAGGTTTTGGAGTGCTGGGGTTTTTTACCGAAAGGTTTTCCCCAGGGTAAATCATTGTATCATTCTTTGTTTTCTGTATACATGGTATATGGCTGCAATATCTTTGTTAAAGTAGTTAACAAATCTGAAATTGTAAGGATTTAAAATAATTTCCACAATACTTTCCTTTAGAGATTAGTGTAGGAAGTTGTTTCCGCACCTGAGTTTCCTTACATTATATTCATAAATCTTGTGATAGAGTTGATAGGAATTTCTTGTATAAAGCGTTGAGACAATTTGGTTTCAATAAGAAATAGATTGAATGGATCAAAAGTATGACAAAAAACTATACAGTTTCAGTTCTTGTCAATGGTAGCCCAAAATATTTTTTCTTGTCAATGGCAGAACCATCTTTGATTGACTTAATGCATTGTAAACAAGGTGTTAAAGAATAATTTAGTGAATTTATTGGTAGATTTAAGCATTTGCATGCTCAAATTTCTTATCATGTGCCTGATTTTGATATACAACACATTTTGATTAGTAATTTACAAAAATACATTAGAGATAAGATACTTCTTACTGATTTTTCTTCCTTTTCACAATTGTGTGCACTGCTTCATCATTATCAACTTCAAGTGAGTCAATTTAAGAGAAACACTCCAATGGCTCCTTTTCCTATTGATAATAATGATGTCGCATCTAATTTCAACAAATTTCAAAATACTAACAACTACATCAAAATCAACAAATTATCCAACACAGTTAATGAACAAGTGTCAGCATCATTCAAAGTTGTGTCTCCTTTGTACTCTATGTTTATACCTTCTCATATTTTTACTCCACTTT
Source organism: Thuja plicata (assembly GCA_018584345.1). Taxonomy (NCBI): domain Eukaryota; kingdom Viridiplantae; phylum Streptophyta; class Pinopsida; order Cupressales; family Cupressaceae; genus Thuja; species Thuja plicata. Next base: position 2,192,229 of record MU228433.1, on the reverse strand, counting down.
TTGAATCTTTGCATAATTTCATGTTGAATTTAATGACTTCAAACATGATTAAAATTCCTCCTATCAAACCAATTGACCCATTCAAACCACCTCTAGATTCTTTGATCCCAAAGCTTTCTGTCAATTCCATCGTCAACCTAGTCATGATACTGAAAAATGCTATTCCTTGAATAATGTGTTTCAAGACCTTATTGATTCTAATGTTATATATATATATATATATAGATGCTAAAATCAACCAAGGAAACAAATTATTTGCACTTCCTAATCCGAATTTGCAAATATACACTAATCATTTACCATCTCATTCAACCAATACTATTGAGAAACCTTCTTCTCTCATTTATTATGATGAGAAATTTGATTAAGCCACTCATATTGTCAACCAAATCTAAAATGTCAAACCTCAACCTAAACCTCAAACTAAACCTCAACCTCCACCTCCATATTGCATTACCTTTGATCCTGCTGAAATAATTAAGGCACACAGTGGTCCTCTTTACATTGTCGCTAGGGTTGATGGTATTCCTTCCTGTGGTACCCTTGTTGATCCCACTTGCATGGTGAATGTGATAATTGAAGATCATATTTTAAGTAAACTATTTCATAAAGATGTCTATGATAAATATGATGTGTTGGTTCAAACTTGCAATGGTTTCCTTTATCCTTCCCATAGTTCCATTTATTTTCCTATAGAAGTTGGTAGTAAAACTTTGGACACTAATTTCACTGTTATTCCTACTTCTGATTAATTTCAAGTTAAAATTGGTCTTCCTTGATTTACCTCTATAAATGTTGTGGCTTCTCATATTCATAAATGTGTTAAATTACCTCAAAATGGAGAGATCATGATTGTTAACCATAGTATTTATTATCCTTTTGTGTTGCAAGACTCCATTGACGTTCATTTCTTTTGGTCATACATTCCTCAACCAACTAAAGCTTGTCATGATTATCTCTTTTGTTCAAACCAAGCCTTTAAAATTCAAAAGAATTGTGAGCTTAGAAAATCTAAGGATGATCCTAGTTTTGGCCTTCTTCCTACACCACCATTTCCTCCTTATCCACATCCTCTTCTTGTTACCTCTCAACCTAGTGTGGTTCCTTTAGTTCTTCCTCCTAAAGAAGAAAATGGCCCGATGTTGATTGATCCTATTCCACATCAAGTATCTAGAAAAATAAAACGTAACTGTCATGCTCATGGTCATCGTCACAAACATCATGCTAGAGCCCGTGAATGTGCTTCCCAAAGTATTTCTTCACCTCATACCCCTCTTCATACTTCACTTTCCTTTGACCAGCCCATGCTTGAGCTTATGGAGAAAGTAAATTTAAACAAAGTTAAAATGAACAAACATTATAATGTTATTCATATTTTGGATTCTATTACAATTAATCTTGATGAAGAATATACTCTTGATGATGATGTTCATGACACTAACAATGATATGCATGCTAGTGTTTATGATGATATGTATGAAACTATTAATCTTGATAATGATTTACAACCTATGCTTTTACAACAATTATCTATAACTCCTAATTCCGAACACAATGACCTCTCTTCACAGCAGGGTCCTTGTTTGGCTATTGTTCCCTCTTTCATGCTTGATGTTTCTCCTCTTGAAAGTTTATCACCTTCCCTAAACACTATGGATCAAGATGGGGGGATACGCTTGACTATATCCTCTTGTTAAGTAGATCCTTTCTTTCTTTTCTTGTTTGTTTGTTTGTTTGTTTTTTCTCATGATGTGTTTCCCTCGTGATGTGTCGCTTGTTATATGTCGTGTTTTGATTTATTTAAATGACCCTTGTTTCTCTATTTGGCACAAGGTGATAAAGGAATCACCATGTCATAATCATTCTTCTATTTTTATCTTACTTCTTCTATATATTGTTACATGTTATGTCGTACACGTGTTATTGTTCGTAAATGTGCCTTGTGTTGACTATTTGGGATGATGCAAAATGGTAGCACGTATTCTTTTTGCTCTTCGTGATGCCAACCAAAAAGACTCTTCTTCATAACTCTTACATTTCTCTCTTCCATTTTGTTGTAGTTATACTTCCTTTGAGGGACAACAGCAGTTCATTTCGACATAATTTTAATATACATGAGTTGTCATACGACCTACTGACTCCATCATTGGTAGATCCATTTCGTTCTCACTTTTTTTATGTTCTAATTTCCTTTGATTTATATTTTCTAGGGGTATTTCACAATGGAAACATTTCTAGTGAATGCATGTATGCTTCGTTAAAGTCATTGCTCACGTTAATGCGCTTGCAATTTAGCTTTAATGCTGCAGGAGTACCCAACCATGATAAAGGTAACATGAGAGACCATGGAGTCAAGGAAGACAAGAAGGTGTCAAAGGAGGTTAATTTTCACATCCTATAGCCAATTATGGAATTTTTTAAAGGAAAACATGATGTAAGGATTAAATGTCCAAAGAATCCTTACAAGGATCCTAAGATCAAAATTATGTAATAAGGGCCAATAGTGCCTAAATAGTTTAAGTAGGATTCAATAATTTTGTGGGAATGATAAATGATCCACTAAGTTCAAATATATAATAGGTTGGAGGGTATTAGTTGTCAAAATGAAATAAAATAAAGTTGGTAAAGTTTTGAACTCCAACGGTCAAGTGTGATTAGGAGGGAAAGGGTGATTATAAGTTGTTTTACTTTGTAATGATTTCAAAATTCTCTGAAACTGATGGAGTAGTTAGTAGGAAGGTTTATAAAACCTCTTAGATGTATTTGAAATATGGAGGGAGAGAGTGTGGTGACGCATTGTATGGGTTTGTACGGACTGAGATAATAAAATACAATGAAAGTTTGAATTCTACTCAAATTTTGTTGTTTCCTTTCAAGTGATTTGATTTTTTGATAATTTGGATGTATTAGGAATTTGAATTAAAGCATATTTACATTATATAAGTTACTTTCAACCACTGGTTTCAAGTTTATAGGTGACTTTTATGATAGGGGTCACAATTTTGTCCTTATTTTGAAGTTTTAACCATGATCCAGAGGTCATTCAATGAATGAGTTCACTATTTCTCAAGGAATGAGTCCCTCTTGATTTTTATAATATCTTTCAAACATAAAATATGTAGAAGAAAATAAAGTTGCAAATGTACATCATGGGTAATGAGGTTGAGAGTGCATAAAATTGGTTGTTGGGGTAGAGCAATGAGAAATATATCTCAATAAGGGGTTTTTTTCTGAATTAGAATAGTCATATAGTAGCATAGTGAAGGTCTAGGATCCATCAATTGATCCTACAAGTGATTGGAGAGTGGAGATCCAAGAAGCCCTAGATTTGGGAGTAGTTGAGGATGGTTTTGGGGCTTTCATAGTAGATGAACTCATAGCCTCAAGTTGACTTGAGAAATCATTGTTTAGTATCATATCACCACACTATCCATAGTTCTAGAGGTTGGGAATTAGTATTCCATATACTTCCTTTGGAAAGTGGGTGTTTCCTAGGACCAAAGGGGAGTACAGTCAAGAGACAACATACATTGTCCAAAACAAAAGTATCTGATCTTATAGTATGTTGAAGAAGAGACAAAATGGTATATGAATCCTTGATTTATATTCTTAGTGTTTTTGGAAAGTGGAGAGAAATTTGCAAAACATCGGGTCTGAAGGGCTACACGCGAAGCAATTAGGCCTACTATAGAAACTTGGGATTAACCATCTTAATCCAATAAAAAAATTCTAAAAACTTTTGAAACACTTCATTCCTAGCCTAATACAACATTCTAAACCATTGGGGGTATTGACAGAAGTCTGGACCAAAGATTGACTCATTTTAAGCCTTTTTAGGTGTCATCAAATCCATAGTGTGGGTTGGGGAACCTTGTATTTCCCTTATAAATCCTTTTACCACTATCAGCTCTGCATCATTTAATATGGGGGCATACACTCTTCTCACATTTTTTCACAAACACACAAATTATTAATGATTCTTTACACTTTGGATCTCTTATGGACATGCAATCCTTAAGGACTGATCCCTGCTTTACACTTTGGATCCCTTATGGACATAGAATCCTGAAGGACTGGTCCTTACTTTACATTTTGGATCCCTTAATCAACATATCATCCTTAAGGACTAGTCCCTCTTTCAATCCCTTATGGAGATACAATCCTAAGGACATATTTCTCTTTGTCGGATCCCTTATTGACATAAAATCTTTAAGGACATATCCTAGATGGGTTGAATAACACGACACACAAACCCTACTGGAACTTTCAATGTAATATTTTGCAGTGCTTTTTTTTGGTCCATAGTTAGACATACGATCTTACTAGGCATGGTGCTCACACTTTTCTTTCTTTGTTTGGTTCATAGTGAGACACGCAATCTTACTAGGGATAAAGTAATCAAATCTCTCTCTCTCTCTCTCTCTCTCTCTCTCTCTCTCTCTCCTAAGTGAAGCCTTAGTTATCTTAGTTTTGGATTTTATGAGGACTTAAGTCACTTGGGGGATTGATGTTTCCTTGTCTCATTAACATTGGTGAGATCATATTATGTATTTGGTCTACTTTACCATGAGCATGAGCTTTCCTCGCACTCCCGCTAAAGTGGGGGCTAAATGTATAGGTCTAAACAGGTAGTTCCCATTAATTTGGAAGCTCTAGGACCTATTTGGGCCCCATTTTAGTGATCTCCTTGATTTTGGGTGCATTTATGCTTAATTTTCCACCTTTTATCTTTGTTTTTCCCTGAGCCCATTAATACTTCTTGAACCCCAAAAAATATGCCTCAAAATTTACCCCTCTAGGTATAGGTCAAACCACTATCAAACCTATACCTTGGGAGTTTAAATTTGGTGGGTTTCGGACCTGATGCACAATATTTTCATTTTCCCGCCCAGTGAGCTCAACCTCCAAAGTTTAAATTTGGTGGGTTTCGAGCCCGATGCACAATATTTTCATTTTCCCGCCCAGTGAGGTAAACCTCCACAAATTTGAACCCTGGAATCACTATAAAAGGAGGCCTCTTCCCTTCATTTTTCCATCTATGGACAGATATTACATCCATTGTATGCCTATTATTTCAAGATATCCATATCTATTAAAAATCTATGATATATATGCAAGCATTCAAGTCCAAGGTGCAATCAATAGTTTTTTGGTGATTTCAAGCAAGCAAGGATTTGGCTCCAAGATTTGAAGTCTTTCATCCTAATTCCTCTCCTGCTTAATTCAAACATATCAAGCATGCATACATCCATGGTCTATGATTTGGAAAGTGTAGATCTATTGCATTGGTGAAGACACCCTACATTCAATCAAGAAAACATACATCTTTGTTGGTATAGTGTATTTGTATCCATCCACGAGGGTTTGGAAAGCAAGGTGAATACTTACATTTGTCTTGTTTTACATGCTTTACTTATTTCATTTAAAGGTTAATTTCTAAACGGGGGCTTGACCAAGGCAAGCCCCTTTCCCCCAACAATTTCCCCTTCTCTCTTGTGTGCAGGCGCAAGTTCAGAGTGAAACATTTAGATATAGATCAGGGAATCCATTTGGAAGAACTTTCTAGATGCATTTTTTGTTTCAGACTCCGACAATATAAGGTATAGGTCAAACCTTTGACCTATACCCTAGTATTCAGAGTGAAAAACCATGTTACAGAGCTAGAAGGACATTTAGAAAACTTGCCCAAATCAAATTTTTGTTTCTAATTTTGGTCATATTAGGTGCAGGTCAAACCTTCAACCTATACCTGGGTATAGATCGAACCACTTTTGACCTGTTCCCAAAATAGATAAGAGAGTTGTATATTTTAGAGTTGTTGATCACAGAATGCTAGATTTAGGTGTCGGGACATTCCGGGACTCTGTTAGACAAAAAATCAGCATTTGAACACCTTCTTCCCCTCCCATTTTTAGGTACACACATTATTACTTCTATATCTTGCATCTAATTTAATACATTAGATCATATCTATTATTGTACCTTGTTGTTACACCTTCCTTTACTCATAAACATGAGATATTTTATCTTTTTTCTTCCATAACTCACAAAGAAGACCCTACATTTTCCCCTTAGCTAGATCTTGCATTTATGCTCTTTCATCCTTTGGGTTGTCCAAATCAGATTTGGCTAGAGGATAATATTTTAGGTCATTCAAAATATACATGTGATTTGGTGGTCTACCATTGATCTTTATTTTACCATACACAGTAGGTAAGAATAGGAAAGCTAAGGATAAAGAAAGGTCCATAGGCAATCTCCCAACTACCTCTTTTCCCTATAATAGAGCTTCTAGATCAAGTAAAAATGATTAGATGTTGCAATGAAACATATGTGGGGACTCCTAAAAATTGGATAGATCTAGAGACACGAGACAACAAGTTGGGAGATCCATTGGGTATGAACCCCCCTCAATTTGACATAGATGCAGTAGGCTCTAACCCCCGGTGATGAAGGATATAGGATCCTCTAGTAGGGACAATAGAAAATCACTGAATCGTGATTGGGTTTCCATTCCAGAATGTAAAGAATAATTAGTTGATCTTTTGGATAAGGGTAACTCCTTTAAGAAGGATTTCGAAGGCCAAATAGCTATTTTTGAAGAAGGGGAAATCCACTCGGAGAACACCATTCAAGACAAAGATATAGATTTAAATAAATAGATTATGAAGATTCCCCATCTTGGTATTCAATTGAGTCTCCTATTTGTGATCCTCACGGCTCAGAGAATATAGTATTTATGAATGAAGTGAAATACCAGTTAAAGTCCCTAGAGTGGGGAAATGATACACTCAATCAACATGAGTGGAAATATGATCATCTATAAATAGATGACATTGATAGTTTTATGGGCATAGAATGTATAGATGAATTGGATAATGAATAATCCATAGAAGAAAAATATTTTTTTATTACTAAAATTTTAGACCTCATGGAATAAAAAAAAAAGATGAGGTTGAGGCTGATATGGAAGAAAATAAATACTTAGGCCTATCCCAACTAGACATTGGCAAAGAAACACCTAATTGTGCTAAATCAACCAAGAAAGGGGTAGGGCAAACATTTTCTGACCTAAGGAAGAAGGATGGTTCTGCCCTTGATCAAACCAAAATTATAAAATTGTTGTATGTGGGGGAGGGGAAGGTCCTTCCCAAGGCACAATGAATACAATTACATGGAATTTTAGGTGTATGAATGCCCCTAACAAATAGCATATAATAGAATGTTGTATCTTTTCTCATAATGTTGAAATAATAATGTTACAGTTGTATCATCTTAAAATGGAAGCACTTCCATGTTAAGAATGTTTATCCCTCCTTAGGGGGTGTTTTAGACCATCATCATGTTGTCCTCTCATTTATGTACCCTCCCTAGCTTCTGTGCCTATTTAGGACCTTGATTGGGCCTCTCTAGACATTGTTTATCCCACCTGGCACATTTTCCAGGGGTTCTGACTCCCTGGGTCAATGTCAACCTTGACCTTGACCCAGGTCCCCCTTTCCAATTGGAAATTCTGTCAGCTGTCGGAGGACATTCAAAAGTTCATTTTCGTGCTTCTAGGTCGGCTATTTTAGGTTCCAAAGTGATGACTCTTAATTATATTTAATATAGGTCCTCTTCTAGGGGTATAGGTCTAATTGGAATTTAATTCTCCTATGTAGGCCTCTCTAGAAGATTGTTCCCTAGATTGGTATATAAGGAAGTTTTCCTCCTCTCATTTTTCCTAAGAAAGAATCCAAGTGAACAAGGCTAAGTAATTCTACATGTTTTCAAGTTCTAAGGTTTTCAAGTCTTCCTCTCAAGCATTCAATTTCTCTATTGAAGATCAAGGATTCAATCATTCAAGGCCTTTGAAGGGATTTGTTTCAAGCATTCAAGATTCATCATTCAAACCCTAGATCTATCCATCATGGTGTTGTGATCTTCCTTCAAGATCCTTTGTACATCCTCAAGATTCATTCATTTTTTCCTTCAAGGTGGATTCCAAGCATACAATCATGGAGGTTTATGGTTTCTAATATTGATTCCAAGCTTTCATATTTACATATTTTTTTACATTCGAAACACAATTGCATATCTATTGAATATCATAGCTTCATTGTTAGATTTACTTCAACTACTTGTTAGCATTCTCTATTTCAATTATTGATTTCAAGGCTAATTCCTAAATTTGGGTTTGACTAAGGAAAACTCCTCCCCCCAACAAATGAATCATTTTTCTTGCAGGTACAGGTTTGGGACAGCAAGTTCAAGTGCAGATCCAGATACCCTTTTCGACAGACTTTTAGGATCCAGAACCATATTTTTTGTCAGACTGTGCAGGTCAGAATTGAATTTCTGGGTCAAAGTCAATATTCTATTTTGGGTCAGAATTGACCTGAGCCAGATCTGGGAAAGATTTATGATTTTTCTCCTTCTTTGTGTTTCTGTGCCCGATCTAGTTGCAGAACTTCTGGAAACTCAGTGCAGACACCTACAAACAACATTCTTCCGATCTGTTACATTTTGAGGTTAGTACATGTCTTCAATTCAGTTCAATTAAGGTTTTAATCAATTCAAATCTATTATACTCTTCATCCATTATTCAAGATTGTAAGACTTTCTTCTCTCTTCTTATTTTTGATTGATTGATGTATTTGTGCATTAACCATTTTCTTATGGTTGATCAAAGTGGATCTTTCCTTTGTGAAACTCAGGGTTAGGAAGGGGATCTTACCTTCTCCTCAATAATATCATCAATTAACACACGTATATATATATATATATATATATATATGCTTCCATCTTACATGTTATATCTTTCATACATTTTCAAATATAACTCAACACAATTTTTATTCTTTACAACAGTAAACAAAATTGATTTAAGATGAATTCGCCATCTTAACCAAGAAAATATGCATTTGGAAGATGGAGGGAGTCCCAAACGAATGGGCATTTGGAGGGCTAGGCATAATCTAGCATCCTAGACTGGTTGTATGTGAGATAAAAAAAAAAGAGTGTAACAAATATTGGATATGATGTCAAATCATAAGCTTGAGAAGTAACCTTAACTACATGTTAGTTAATGTATACGACCCTAAACTAACTCAAGAAGAGAGAAGTGTGGAAATATGTTTAAAATTTGATTACTAAGTACCTGTATAGTTGGAAAATGGAATCACTTCCATTGTAGACTGGTTTAGCCTTTCGAGTAAGTGGTTTGGGGTCATGTCAAGCACCTTGAATGGGTTCCTGACTTGGATCTAGCTTTATCCCCCTGTTCTGCCCCATTTCCACTTTTTCCAACCAATTTCTGACACCCAAGACTGAAAAACTAGGACTTTGACCTTAGGGTCAAGGTCAACCTTTTTGGGTCAAGGTCGACCTCGACCTTGAACTAGGTCACAATTGACCTTTTTCAGGCCCGGGGTTCAAATTCTAGAATTTTAGGGTTTTCAGATGTCGGTCTTTGGAAAAAGTTAATTCCCACTTTCGAGTCGGTTGTTTCGGTCTTCGGAACAACAAATCTTAAATTATATTTAATATAGGTCCTCTTCTAGGGGTATGGGTCTAATTGGAATTTAATTATCCTATGTAGGCCTCTCTAGAAGATTGTGCCCTAGTTTCATATAAAAGGAAGCTTTCTCCTCTCATTTTCTCTGACCATAAATAATCTAAGACTTGATAACCATGATCATCAACTTTCAAGACTTGAAGAGTGAAATAAAAAGGTGAAGAAAAAATATTTGAAGCAAGCCAAGTAGCCATTGAAGCATTAATCAATTCTCAAGCACTTCTCAATCTCTTCTTTCATCAAGGAGATCCATTGGTGGCCATTGAAGGATTCAAGCTCCATGGAGCCCTCTTGTTGAAGATTTATTCATCCACATTCCTCCAAGCCTATTCTTATTCAAAAACCCATTCAATATTGGTGTTGAAGATCTACAATAAATTGATTGGATATATCCTACATTCTATATTCTAAATTCTACATTCTACATTCTTTTTGGTGCATACATACTTGTGGATTCACGGATTCGAATCCGCCACAAGGGCTTCTACAAGCAAGGTGAATTTGTTCATTTACTTTGTTTTACTTATGCAATTTCAATTATACTTTGAGGTTAATTTCAAAACTGGGGTTTGACCAAGGAAAACCCCTCCCCCCAACAAACAATCCATTTTTCTTGTAGGTACAGGTTCAGAACAGTAGATCAGAGTGCAGAATCGAATACCCTTTTCAAAAAACTTTTGGGATCCAAAAATAGATTTCCTGTCGGAGACTTTTTAGGTCGATTATGCCCTAGGTCGGAATTGAAAATTCTGGGTCAATGGTGACATTGACTTGAGGGTTCAAATAGGAACTATGTCATAATAGAAAAATATTTCTAGGTTTTGTTCATCTCTATGTTTCTATTCCAGATCCAATCTCAGATTTTCTAGAAACTAAGTGCAGACCCCCAAAAACAACATTCTTCAGATCTGCAACATTCCAAGATTAGTACCTTTATCCTATCCATTTCAATTAAATTTATTAATCTTTCTAAACCTATCACACATTTAAATCTATAAACTTCAAATAAATAAATGGGTATTTAAGATCTTCCTCTTCGCTCTTATTTCCAAATGATTGATTCATTTATACATTGATCCTTCCTTTTGGGTTAATCAATTTGGATCCTTCATTAATATATCTAAGGATAAAAGGAGAGCATCTTATTTACCCCATACATTTCAAAACACACACATTCCTTAAAATGTAAGATAAAATAATAACAAACTAAAACTTCATATTTCTTATCTTACATTTGTGTGAACCTGTGATTGACAACTCTTTCTTTTTGGTGTTAGATTTACATTTTTATGTTAGATGTTAAATGCATATTAGATTATCTTTCTTTTATGTTCTTGCATTTACATTTCAAAAATTAAAAAACAAAATCTTGTGTTTCCTAAATTATTTTATTTGCATTGCATTGGTGTATGAGCTTTACCACTTCTAGTCCTACTTATAGTATCCCGGTTAGAAGAAGTCGTGGACTTATGGGTTCCTTTGATCCTGAGTCTTCCTCTCCTTTCCTTAGGATACCAGATGACAACTTGATCACTCATAATTCCAATCCTTCTATGGAGCATAACTCTTCTCACTCATCTCATGATGAGGATGATGCTTTAAGAGTTCCTCCTGAACAAGTGCAAAAACTTTCAACCGAACTTGATAAAATGGGAAATTGGCTTTTTCAAGAAAACCATAATCAAGATTACATCCAAGATATAGAGGCTCTTAAGAATGTCCTTCGTGATAGTGATCAAGGTATTAATCTCTTGTGTGGTATCACTCATATTGTGCATTTGAATGTTAAACCTTTAGCACAAGAGGCTCAAGATCTAAGATTTACTCCTCCTGTCACTAGTAAGGGACCTTCTTCTATTCCTTTACCTATCATTCCTACTTATACTCCTCCTTTGATGACTACATCTCTCCCAATTTCATCTATTCATGTGAGTATTCCACCGGTATCTCTACCTACCTCACAACATTTATATCATAGTGTACCTTTTACTTATTCAAATCCCCTTCCAACTGTGGTTCCAAGTGTTCCACCAGTTGTGTCTTTCATTCCTGACGCTTCCTATACTTTTCCTAGTGTTCCTAATGTTTCTATGCCACCTATATCTTCTAATGATTCCACAATTAGTAGTTTGGCTCAAATTATATCATCTTTACAACAATAACTTGCATCCTTAACTCAATCCAAGTTTAGCATTCCTATATGTGACATGGTTAGTCCTTTATCCTTAAACATTGTTCATGCTATTGTTCCTCAACAAGCCGATATGCCTCATCTTGAGAATTACAATGGTAAAGGTGATCTTGTTACTCATGTTAAAACATTTCAAAACCTTTGTATTAATTATGCTCGTGATCATAGGATTTTAGCTAAACTGTTTGCTAGAACTTTTCGTGATAAGGCTTTGCAATGGTATTGTTCTTTACGTCCTTATTCTATTGATTATTTTCCCAAACTTTCTAATACCTTCATCCAACAATTTCAAAATAACATTGGTCCGCAAGTTTCCTTAACTGATTTAATGCATTGTAAACAAAACATTAAGGAAAATTTGACTGATTTTATTGGTAGATTTAAGCATTTGTATGCTCAGATTTCTTATCCTATTCCTGATATTGATATTCAACATATGTTTATTTCAATTTTACAAAAGGATATTAGAGATAAGATTATGCTTACTAAATTTACCTCTTTTCAACAACTTTGTGCAACACTTCATCATTATCAATTACAAGTGAGTCAATTTGAGAGAAACACTCCAATGGCTCATGTTCTAGTTGATAAGAGTGACACTACTCCTAATCCTAATAAGTTTTAGAAACCTAACAACTATATCAAGGTTAGTAAACAGGCAAATGTGGTTGCTAATCAAGTTGTTGTTGCATCTCATAATGCCACTTCTGCATCCACTGCTTTCCGTATGAATCGTATGTTTACTCCTCTCTCTAAATCTTTACATTCTATTATGAGTAGGTTGTTGAGTGCTAATATGATTAGCTTGCCTCCTATACCACCTCTCCTTCCTACTACGATAGCTTCAAAATCCTTCGATTCCAAAGCTTTTTGCCAATACCATCGCTAGAATGGTCATGATACTGAAAAATGTTATTCTCTAAAGCATAAAGTTCAAGACTTAATCGATTCTAATGCTTTATCTGTTTATAATTTTGATGGTAATGGGAATAAATTTGTCTCTTCTCCTAATCAAAACCTTCAAACCTATATGAATCCTTTACCTACACATGATACTAATACCATTGATCAACCATATTTTGTGGATATTGTTTACGATTCGAAGATGGATGATCTTAATCACATTGTTAATCATGTGGAGTGCGTTGATTCATCTCAACCTACCGTTCAAGATCCTTTGCCTCCACTTCAAATTCAAGTTTCACCTAAACCTTAGAAACAAACTAAGGATAAGCGACCTTGGGAACTTTCAATTACCTTTGATGACTCTGAGACTATTAAGGCTCCCGATGGTCCCCTTTATATTTATGCTAGGATTGCTAAGATACCTACACGTGGTTGTCTTGTTGATCCCACATCTTTAAAAAATGTTATTACTGGGGAAAACCTTTTTATGAAAAACCTAGAATGTGATTATTATGATCCATTGGATGCATGGATCCAAACGTGTAATGGTTTTCTCTATCCTGCACTTGGTTCTATTAACTTGCCTATTGAACTTTGTGGCTAAGTTGTAGATACTACCTTCATTGTCGTTCCTACATCTGATAAATTTCAAGTCAAATTTGGTTTGCCTTGGATAACTGCTATGCATGCTATTGCTTCTCCTATTCATAAATTTCTTAATTTCATTCATAATGGAGAAGTAAAAATGATTAATCGTAGTTTGTATCAACCTTATAGGCCTAGAGATTGTGCTACTCTTGATTTCTTTTGGCCTTCATTACCTAATTCATGTCCTCCTCATGTGAGAGAAGGGCATTGATTCAAAGAATAGTCTTATGTCTGAAGCACAGAAGAATAGATTTTGAAAATTGATGATGCAAAGATCGATTGATGAAGATTTCAGAGCCATCTCTAGGACAGAGCTTAACTCTCTAAAGTCTAGGTTAGATTGCCAAGACACCGGTCAAGTAGATTTTTTGAGGGTAATCTCCAGAATGAAGCTTGATCCTCAGGGATCCATGTTATATTTCCCTGATACCTAATAGATTAAGATTTCAAGAATCATCTCCAGAATGAAGCTTGATCCTCGGGGATCTAATTTAGATTGCTCAGATACCTAATAGATTGATATCTTTCAAAATACTATCCCAGAATGAGGCTCAACCTTCAGGAATCAGGGTTAGATTGCCCTGATACCTGTCCATAAAAAGATAGTCAATAGAGATTTTTAGGACTATCTCTAGAACAAAGCTTAGTCCCCCAATATATAGGTTAGATTGCCCAGACACTGGTTAGATAGAGATTTAGAATCATCTCCAGAATGGAGCTTAATTTTCAAGAGTCAGGGTTAGATTGCCCCAATTCCCAATAGATGAGTTTTTGAGAATCATCTCCAGAATGAAGCTTGATCCTCAAGAATCCGACTTAGATTTCTCAGATACTTAATAGATTGAGATTTTGAGAATCATCTCTAGAATGAAGCTTGATCCTCAGGGATCCGGGTTAGATTTCCCCGATACTTAATAGATTTAGATTTTGAGAATCATCTCTAGAATGAAGCTTGATCCTCAAGGATCTGAGTTAGATTGCTCAGATACCTAATAGATTGATATCTTTCAAAAGACTGTCCCCAGAATGAGGCTCAATCTTTAGGAGTCAGGGTTAGATTGCCCCGATACCTGTCCATAAAAAGATAGTCAAATAGAGATTTTAGGACTATCTTTAGAATGAAGCTTAGTCCTCCAATATCTAGGTTAGATTTCCCAGACATGGATTAGATTGAGTTTCAAAATAATCTCTAGAACGGAGCTTGATTTTTAGGAGTCAGGGTTAGATTGCCCCAATTCCTATTAGATGAGTTTTTGAGAACCATCTCCATAACAAAGCTTAATTCTCAGGGACCTGAGTTAGATTGCTCAGATACCAGATATGAGATTTTAAGAACCATCTCTAGAATGAAGCTCGATCCTCAATAATCTGAGTTAGATTGCTCAGATACTTAATAGATTGAGATTTCAAGAATCATCTCCAGAACGGAGCTTGATCCTCAGGGATCCGGGTTAGATTGCCCCGGTACCTAATAGATGATAATATGTAAGGAATAGAGATGCCCTTAGTGATTGTGGAGTATCCAATTTTGAATATTAAGTACAAAAATTGAACATGCTCCAAGTGATGAGATGCCCCTAGCAATGAGGACTTTTGAATTCATATCGGATTGATAAAAAATAGATTCAATGATGTAATCATCTTGCCCCCTCGAGAGCGAAATGGAAAGATGACACATCATAATGATGATTGAGAGTGAGAAATCGCAGGTATATGTTGAATCGGAGATCAAGAAGAACTCATAACACATTACGAAAGAATTTAGAAGATTCAGAATCAATTTTGAGCGATTTCGAGGTCTGGTTGACCAAGTTTGACTAGGGTTGACCAAAGTGGATTTTTGAGGAAAAAAGTCAAAGATTTGACAAAATGTTGAGGAGATATGATTCTGACAAGAAAGTGACGTCAGAAAGTTGACTGCATAAGCGTCTGATCGCGTCGGTCCCAAAAATTTTAAAATGCGATTTTGAGCTATATAGAAGTGTCAGATTTTGATTTCGATCATGAAAATGGATTAAGAGCGGTCGAATTAACTAGTGGTGAAATTTTCACGCAAATCAGAGCACTTTTGAAAATTAGGTCAAAACCTATATATGAGTCCAAAAGGTCATTTTCAAATCATTTACATCCGTTGACTTTTGAGAAAAGAGCTTTGAGCAAAAATGGTGGTCCCCATGAGCACTCATCATTTCGAGCGATCCAGGTGGCATAGTTGGTCGGCAGCGTACGGACTTCTAGTAAGTGGTCGAATAACCTCTCTGTGATTTCAAATTTGATCACTTTCAGTCAATTTTGCATCATTTTTTGCATTTTTTAGAACTATGTCGCGGGTTCTCGCGCGAGGAACTAGTTTCTTCACGCGGCCCGTAATGAGATTTCGCGCGAGAAACTGCCAAAAGGCAAATTATCGCACCAGTCGGTGGGTATCCTCGCACGGGAGGGTACCCACATCTCATGTGAGAAACCCTTTGACAAGGGGTTTTCTCATGAGGATAGTCATGAAACTTTGCGTGGGCTTCAAACTTCGCGTTGTTCAAAAAACTTCTTCGCGCGAAAGGCTGCTTCTTCGCACGGAGAAACCTTAACAATTTGAATGCAAAATGAGTCTGCATCGCACCCAATAGCATTTGCGTCAGTGGTGTTTCTATCTGTAGGATGTGTAATGCTTTAAATCTCAATTTTGCATTGATTATCTTGAATCACGAGTCAATTACTAATCGTGTGTTGTTGTTTGCATGTCGTGCAAGTCGATTTCCCAGATATAGCATTCAAGTCGCATCATCCAGTTATCAGTGGGTTGGTGAGGTAGTTAGATGATGTAGAGATCACACATATTGACAGTTTGGGCTTGTCACATCTTTGTGAGGTACCTGAGATTCAGGTAAATCACGGTCTATTAGGAGCTTTGGTGGAGCATTTCCATTCAGAAATGAACACCTTCCACCTACCTCAGGGCAAGATGAAAGTGACGCCTAAGGATATCTACAGGATTCTCCAGATACCCTTCCATAGACCTAGAGTGGAGTATGAGGTGTAGCCGCAGCCAGGCACATTAGCACTGCGAGAGATCTTGCAGGATGAGCTTGTCATGGGTAGGGCTATCCCATGGGAGGAGTTGATCAGGGATTACGGGCCTGGGCACCGATTGGCCGTGGTTTTGGCAGCATTCCTTAGATTCTATCTAATGCCTAATAATGGTCAACATGGTTTTGAGTGCGGCTAGGGCCAGATATTACAGAGGATGCTAGTTGAGCCAGTTAGATACGGGTGGGGTCAGTGTATGTTGGCCCACATGTACCATGAGATGCATGAGATTGCCTATAGAGAGGCGAAGAGTATGGCCGCAAGAGTCTTTGTTCTACAGGTGTGGGCATGGGAGCACCTACCAGTTACCTGACCTGTGTGCGAGGATCTGAGACAACCATTGGAGCCATACATATATAGTTACAGAGGTTTGATTACTTAGCCCCCACTGGGTAAGATAGAGCAGTGGCGAGCGACCCTCGATGATTTGGTAGCTATGAAATGGAGACCCTGGAGGTTGACAGAGGAGTGGGATGATGCCAGCGATCAAATGGGCTATATGCTTGTGTCACGACCACTCATTGGTCAAGCTATATCCGTTATTGAGCGGTTTCCTCTTACACGTGTCTGGCGGCAATTCGGTCGGGCACAGGAGATATCATAGGAGTATTGTTCCTATGCTCATTTCGTGGATGAGATTAGGAAGGGATGGTCAATCAAGTTAGATATTGGTTGATGCATGATAGACGTGCGAGCCCTAGCTCGAATGCGATGGGATTATCAGAGTGGGGTTACAGATGACAGCGTAACCGCAGAGTATAGGGAGTATTTCGTTACTCATCCCTTCCCACAGTTTATAGATCCCGTTGGCATGGGAGCGCCAACTCAAGTAGTGCACCCACAGGTGCCACAACAGTAAGCACCAGTGCCTCCACCATAACAGAGACCGTGGCCACCACCACAGTAGGGGCCACTACCATGCATAGTATAGGTGGACATACCTGCACGCCAGATGAGGACTGATCCTGGTGCAAGTGGCAGTGGGAGACAGAGCAAGTGGAGGACAGGTGCACAACTAGACAATGTGCAGGAGCATACAAAGTAGTGTAACCACCTGAATTTGGTTTGTTCCAACTATGGACCCTATTTTTCCTAAGTGTGATCATACCCTCGATTATGTCCAAATGACTCTATTGCTGCTTGGCATAATTCTTCGAATCAATTTAATGTCCTAGGTGATTTTTATCACTAAATTATATTAACTATTATAGCCATATGATTTAAATCAATTCAAACCAATTAAATCAAACCAAAATCAAACATAACTAAAGTATTTAATTATAAAGGAATTAAATAAATCCCTAAATCAATTACCCACTTGCAAAATAACCAATTCCCCTAGCCTATTTAATTTAATTAAAATGGCTATAGTCCCCTAATTATTAAAAAGCAATTAAATTGTTTAAATAATTAATTTCCTATTTTTTAATGAATTAAATAATTTTAATTCATTTTATTAATATTCCCTTAACCCCAACCTAACCTATCTCAACCACCTCTACCCTGGGTTCTAACCCATATCAACCCATTCGCCCTTGCTAATCTAATCCTAATCCTAATTCTAGCCCTAACCCACCTCCTAATGTTGTCACATTCCATTAAGGAATGCTTAGCAACTCAACCCACTTGAGAAAGTCCACTTTCTCA
>MU228433.1:2147170-2171763 GCA_018584345.1 Thuja plicata | reverse complement strand
CTTGCCCCCCCCCCCCCCTCTCTCTCTCTCTCATTCTTCTATAAATAGAAGCCATTTTTGAGAGAAAACAAGCCTTCATCTTAGATTACAAATACATTGTTATGCTGTTGAATTAATCCTAGACTAACATTTCACTTCTAAAATCATGCTTTTGCATTGTTATTACTTTCATGCTTAGAGCTAGAATGCACATTTTCTCATCTTTTTAGCTTGTTTATAATCTAAAATCCTTCATACTAGGTCATATATGTCACTGATTATAGCATAAACTGAGGGCTTTTATGTTACTAATCACACTCTTCCTAGTTAGAAGGCAATAGGTCGATATTAGGTGGTTTTACATGCTTGTTTAACCATTTTGAACTAATGCAATGACTTATTGATGTGTTGTGTCTCTTTTATCAGGTACCCAAATACACACACAAGTAGCAGGAGGTACAACAGGAGGAGCCGATGCAGGAGGATCAGCCTGCACAGGAGCCAGTATAGGGTCCAGTACCCGGAGATGCATTATCACAGGCACAGGAGGCCCTGTGAAGAGCTAGAGAGAGAGAGTACAACAAATGGTGAGTCAAGTTACTGAATTGTAGGTACAAGTTGTCATGCGGGATGCCCAGCTTCTAGATAGAGATTGAGAGTTGTAGGATGTCTGAGGGCAGCTAGAGAGGGCTCGAGAGGAGACTTGACATCAGACTGCCCGAGCAGCCTATTACTACGCATCCTATATAGGGGTGGTGCCTGATGAGGCATCGCAGGTGGCTAGATTTTCCTTATATGCCAGAGGATCAGAGGGTGCACAGGCACCTCCCCCACCAGATATGCCTCCTCCTCCACCCCCTCTAGGTGACGAGGGAGAGGGCCAGAGCTAGATTTGATATATTGAGAGATGAGATCATATGATGTATATGATGCATTGGCATCCTTGTATTGTACCACCATTTTTGAGATAGACTGTGCTCTAGTAGCACCATTTTGTATTGTATCGACACTTTTATATATATATATATATATATATATAAGCTCATCTTTTGGTATCATCGCATGTGTCACATTTTATTTTTTATGAGATGTTTCCTATATGCTTAGATGTTTTAGATGATTTAGAATGTATGCAGATGTATGCAAATGTAGATGTATGAAATGCACATGTATATATTTATGAGTTATGTATGCGATGCACGTGTTGAT
The DNA here is from genome assembly GCA_018584345.1 of Thuja plicata. Lineage (NCBI taxonomy): Eukaryota > Viridiplantae > Streptophyta > Pinopsida > Cupressales > Cupressaceae > Thuja > Thuja plicata. Next base: position 2,170,575 of record MU228433.1, on the reverse strand, counting down.
GTAGATGCAAATTTGTATGTATGTAGATGACTTATGTGAATGCACTTGTGAATGGAAACATGTAAATGCAATGTGTATATGATAATGCATATGTGAATGTAATGTATATGGTACTAACATCTCATGCAGGGTGTCCAGATGTGTGACAGATGCTAACCAAGAGAACATGTGAAGAATCGAGAGTAAGGATCAAAACACTTGTGCAGTCGTGATGAAACCAGGACTATGAAGAATAACTCCCCAATGTACAAATCCTGGAGAACGCAATGAAGTGAGCATCGAATTGCTGCCATAATGGAAGTCTAGAATAAAAATGCAATCCTATGCTAGATGCAATACCTAGAACATGGTTGTGAGACCCATCGTATAATCATCATCATTGAGCATTTTTGGAGCATCAGAGTCGATACAATCCTTAATGGTGCCACTGCGACCATAAGAATATGAATATGACTTTCATTAGATAAAATGTAGGAAACAAACATAAGCACTAGGGCACAAAAGCCAAGATGACCTGAACATTGTTTCCAGTTGATGTTGCAAGAGTACACCAGTATCGAGGCATTCAAAGCCAAGATAATCATGAGTGCGTTCATGTGTAAACAAACAGAGAAATAACAGTCAAGGAGATAGTACCGACCTCACCATGGCATACAAATAAACAAGATTGAGGGATGTGAGGCTTTTCCACCTTAATGCAGGAACTCTTATCACATACACCATGTTTATTTGACGTTGCCGGATCATCGAGACTACACCAACAAGTAGTAGACAAAGAAATATCAAGGAAATCCATGAGAACAGACAACATACAAATAAAGATTCAATCATAGCTCAACCAATTTCAAATTTTTTGAATATGTATGTGTATATGGGTGTTGAAAAATATCATTGTTCTTGTGAGTGCATTATGTTTGATTGTCATCGATAGTTTTTTACGTTTGAGATATCCAATCTGTGTTGAAAAACATAGATGTGTCCAAAGATAGTGTTGAGAAACACTAATTTAATTGTGGTGTTGAGAAACACCATTTTGTGTCAGTAGATAGTTGTCCTTCAGAAATGACAAGATTACTGACTCTATATGTGATCAGATTTGGGGACCCATGCCCCTAGTACCGGTGACTGACTTGACGTATATTGTGAGGAAAAACTAGATTTGGTTGCCCCCAGGCATATGGCATTGAATCAAGGTCAAGTTAGTAGGGTTCGCAGAGGAACTAGAGTGTCACAAAAGTGACCGAAATCTATGTACAAACTAAAGCAAAGGATCATCAAGACTAAGTATCGATAGATAGAGCGTTTGAGTATAACTCCAACTGTAACAGATGTGAGCAAACTCAATAGTACAGTGATAGTAGGAAGACGCAGTGAGAACCACAGGTGACTGACACGAGAGAGATTCTCAAGTGAAGAGATCATAGTACTAGCTAGACATCAATAGGCAGACGCAGTGAGAACCACTAGTGACTGATGTTAGGGAGATTCTCAAGGAGAGAGAACTCAGTATAAGCTAAGCGACAGTAGGCAGACGCAGTGAGAACCACTGGTGACTATCACAAAGTAGATCCTGAAAAGGTAATAGGACAGTGCCCCTAGACCAAAAGGCTTTCCCCAATAGTATAACCAGTTTCAATCCATGTAAGTTGGTGTCTTGATGGGAACTGAGAGCATGCCGAAAAGCAAATGCAAGTAGGAAAGAAGGAAAGTAGGAAAGAAGAAAAGCAGGAAAGCAAATGTATAAAGCCAAATGGTGCTACAATAGCCATAGCAATGTGGAACAAGAGGCGCCTATTTACCAGGTTTTCACCTTCTTGGCAGAAATTCTTTTTTTTTGCTGCCATGACGCCTGTTTGCTAGGTTTTCATCAATGACACTTTTTTCTCTTTTTTTGTATTTTTTAATTTTTAATTTTTAATTTTTTTTGTATTTTTGGAATATATAATTTTTTTGGAGATACATCAAAGCGTCTATCGCTAGGTTTTCACTAAGATGATCATTTTTTCAGGACATTTTCCGATTTTTAGAAAATTTTCAAGACTTTACTATATACATGAGCACACTGAAGATGTCTCAACTGTAGAACCATTTCGGATGAAGAGCGTTGATGGGCTCCTTGAGTTTCTCTCCCTCAGTAGTAGAAATTTGATAGGTGCTAGACCCAAATACTATTATAACAACATACGGACCAAGCCAATTTGGTTCAAATTTTCCCTTCTAGACCCGATGTTGTTGATTCTTAGGGTTCTCCCTCATAATGATGTCACCAGCCTGGAAGTCCCTTGGTCGAACCTTCTTGTTATAGCTCTTGTACATCCTTTTCTGATATGCTCTAAGGTGATCGAACACCACTTTCTGACGTTCATCAAGTAGTTCTAGCTCTTGTAGCTGAGATATTCTGTTATCATCATCAGTAATGAGGCCTTTCAGAGAGACTCGTAGAGAAGGAATCTCAACCTCAATTGGTAACACAACATCTGCTCCATAAACCAAAGCATAGGGTGTAGCCCCTGGTTGTGTTCTTATGCTTGTCCTATATTCCCAGAGAGATGGATTGATCTAGAGATGCCAATCTCATCCAGATTTGTGGACTGTGTGATGTAGGATTTTAAGGATTGTCTTGTTTGATGCTTTTGCATGTCCATTACCCTAAGGATAATAGATGGAAGACCAGTGCTAAGTAATTTTAAACTTAGAGCATAGCTTCGTCAAATCCTTGTTTTTGAATTGTCCCCCATTATCAGTGATTATTGCTGAGGGTACACCATACATGTAGATAATGTAGTTGAGAATGAATATTGCTACCAATTTGCCATTGGAAACGGTGAGAGGGACTGCCTCCACCCACTTGGTAAAATAGTTTGTAGTTGTGATGATGAACTTATATCCATTTGAAGATGAGGGATAAATCTGACCCACCAAATCAAAGGCCCATTATTGAAATGACCAAAAAGTAATGAAGGGAATAAGCTCCTTGGCTGGAGCATGAATCAGATTTACATGTAGTTGACACTGTTTGCAAGACTTAGCAAAATATGTAGCTTCTTTTTCCATATCTGGCCAATAGTAACCAGCTCTAATAAGTTTATGAGCCAGTGTTAGGCCGTTAGAGTGAGACCCACATATGTCTTCATGCACCTCTACTAACTCATGTTTGGACTCATCGGATTCTAAACACCTAAGAAGGGCATCGTCTAGACCGTGCCTATACAAGTCATCAACTATGATGACAAATCGTGAAACACTGTAGATTAAGTGATGTTTCTCATTCTGGGTGTAAGTTTCTAGAAGAATCTGGTCACGAAGGTAGGAATAAATATGATGGTAGCAGGATGAGTCATGTCCAATGATAGAACAAATCATCCGGGAATCAAGGGAATCATAGGTTGGGTAGCGCAACGTCTCCACTAGGAATTCATGTTGGAAGTCATTTTCAGGCATCTGTAGCATGGAAGCAAGAGTAGCCATGACATTCACCGCTTTATTATCTGCCCTTGGAACCTGTTGAAATGTGATGTGAACAAAATATTTTCTGAGGTCATCAACCAACCGTTTATAAGGCACCAGCTTGTCATATTTTTTTTTATAGATATCATTTACTTGATTGATGAATAATTGTGAATCTCCAAGGACATTGAGCTCATCCACTTGCCACTCAAGGGCAATATTCATACCGTTGATCAAATCTTCATACTTGAAAATGTTGTTTGTATAAGGAAACAACATCTTGTATGCTTTTGGTAAAGAGTACCTTTGAGGTGTAATGAACAGTATCCCAACACGTGACCCCTATTGGGTAAATGAACCATCAAAGAACATAGTCCAGGATTGATGCATGAGAAGTAATATGGAATAATCTAGAAATTCAATGTTTAATGGTTGATGATCCACTAGAGGTGCTTCCACCAATTGATCTGCAATTGCTTTCCCCTTGATGGCTTTTCTTTCTACATAATCAATATCAAATTCACTGAGAAGCATGACCCATTTGGCTAGTCTACCTGTGAGGGTAGCTTTACTGAGAAAATATTTCAGAGGATCAATCTTAGCAATAAGGCATGTAGTATGAGTCAGCATGTAGTGTCACAGTTTTTGTGAAGCAAATACCACTGCGAGGCAAGCCTTCTCTATAACATAATAGTTTGTTTCATATGAGACCAGAGTTCTACTAATATAGTAGATAGCCCTTTCTTTGTTGTTATGATCTTCTTGAGATAATAGGACTCCCAATGATGTATTTGCAGCAGAGATGTAAAGTATAAGAGGCTTCCCATGAATAGGAGGCATCAATATTGGCAGGTTCGCAAGTTATTGTTTGATTTGTGTGAACCCCTGATCACATTCTGTTTTCCATTGGTAGGTCACACCTTTGTGTAAAGTCTTGGGGAATGGTTGTGACTTGTCTGCCAGTTGTGAGATGAAGCACTAGATAGACTGTAATCGGCCTTGAAGTCCTCTCATTTGTCTGATATTCTTTGGTGGTGGCATTTCCATGATAGCTTGGACTTTCTCAGGATCCACTTTGATGCCTTTTGCAGAGATGATGTAGCCAAGCAATTTTCTGGATGTTACACCAAATGCACATTTCTTAGGATTGAGCTGCAGACTGAGTTGTTCCATGCGATCCAATATAGGACCTAGATCCGCAAGGTGTTTCTCTCATTGCATGCTCTTGGCTAGAGTTTCATCAACATAATCTTCCATTTTTTTATGCATCATGTCATGAAATATAGTGGTGACAACTCTCTGATATGTAGCACCAGCATTTTTGAGTCCAAAGGGCATGACATTCCAACAGAAAGTGCCCCATGCACATATGAAAGCATTTTTCTCTTGGTCTTCTTGCTTGATCTTTATCTGGTTGTAGCCAGAGAAACCATCCATTAGTGAGTACATTTCATATCCTGTTGTCATGTCTATAATCATATCAATATTGGGCAATGGAAAGTCATTTTTAGGACATGCCTTATTCAAGTCTCTGAAGTCTGTGCAGACTCGGATAGATTTGTCATGTTTTGATATTGGAACAATGTTAGAGATCCATTCTTCATAGTCAATTGCTCTGATAAATACTACCTTAAGAAGTTTCTCCAATTCAGCTTTGACAAGTAGAGCCACATGTGGATGCATTTTCTGAAGCTTTTGTTTGACAGGCTTGACGCCTGGTGCAATGGACAAATGGTGCATGATTAGATTAGGGTCTAATCCTGGCATGTTTGAATATTTCCATGTAAAGTTTATCTTTTTGCTCTGAAAGAATGTAATGAATTCCTCTCTTTCTGCCTCAGATAATGATGTGCCAAATGAATGATCTGAGGTTCATCTTCTGTACCCAAGTTGATTAGTTGAGTTGGTTCAATTAGCACAGATGATTTCTCCTGGAAATGACTCTGAAGCATATCAAGTATCTCATCCTTAGGTGCCTCAGAGAGGTTTTCACCCTTGGATACGTCCTTTATTTTGACTTTTTAAGGCTCTGACACTGCCACAATGTGGTTTTCACCATCAGAGTGCCTACTTTTTCTTCTTTTGATTTTGCGACTGAGATACTTGATATCGGCCTCAGTCATGTTGACACTTTCTTCGCTAGTGGAGGACATTATAAGTTCGACAGTGTTGAGGTAACAGGCAAGAGCGTAATCATTCTGGAACATAAGGACTTCATTAGATGGGGAAGCAAAGTTCCAGTCTATAAGCTCAGGATAGCAGAGTGAAAGAGAAGTGACGGGTTCAAGTGCATTCATGGTATAATCATCAAAAGCATGGACTAACAAGTCGAGACCTAGATAAATCTCATCCAAAGGTGTAGTCGAATTCCTTTGACTCCTAGCAACCATAGTAGATGACACGTTAACATCGATGAAATCAAACTCGTTTGACCTTACACTAGACCCTTCACCTAATTCAAGAAGGTTTTCATATGTGTGCACTGTATCTATATCCCTGTCATAGGTGGCATATGACAAATCATCGAACTTGTACTCATGAGAGTTTGTTTCATAACTAGGCGTCATATCAAGAACATGAGTGAAATCAACCCTTTGTCCCCAGTTCAGATGAGTTCTTCCTAGAACCTCTACTATGGTCAGATGAGTACCTTTTGACCTAGGTGCCTCATCAGTGTTTGCAACATCATCTACTTCTATTTTAGTGAGAAGTTGTTGGGATTCCTATTCAAACTTCTCTTGGAAGTGTGGTGGTATGTACAAATCACCCTGATGACCTGGATTGACAGTTTGCATTTTTTCCACTGTTCATAGGTTAATGGAGCAAGTGGACTAGTTTCATCAGAGTCATTGTTAGTCTCGACAGTACTGACATGCAGTATAAAGTCATCTGGCTCAGCAAAGAATGCTGCCAGATTTGGAGGAATGGGACAAGGGAAGTAGTCCTCCTTAGAGCTGTCTTCAGACGCTTTAGTTTTAGATGTATCTTCAGGTGTTGGTTGTTGATCTACTTGAGGTACAAATTTATTTATCCCTAGTTGAAATGTGAGCTTCTTGAAGCCTATACCTGTAGAGTCACATGTTCGTCGACCAATAGATTTAAGTGGTGCAAGCAATCCTTTATGATTTACACCTATGGGACCATTCCCTTTGTAACCAAAGCATTGCATAATAGTCAGACCTTTACCATATTGTTCAGGTTTTATGTCACAAGGTGTAGTGGTTTGTTCATATGTGTCCTCCCCTTTATAGATCCAAGCTTTGATAGCCTTGTTTTTAGCTTCCTCTTCTAATGGTATTGTGGTCTGTACAAAGGTACCACCATATTTTATTTCAGGAGGAACTGTAGAAGGTTTGGTGTTCTCAAAAGGTCCCCAAAAGAACGTGGAGACAAAGGTAGAGATGTAACAGATAGCATAGGTTCAATCTGAGACTCCCATGTCAGTTTCCTTGAGTGTCAGAGCCTTTTCCATTTCCTTTAGTTTGGTCTCGAAGAACTCAGTAGACTCTCTGTTGGTGGGCACAAAGATGTCAGCATATTTTGTGAGTGTGCTGCAATCATAGCGTGTATTAGCAAGTATAGTCACTTCAGATCCTTGGAATGGGAATTTAATGCACTAATGGTATGTTGAAGGGACAATCTACATTTATTAGATCCATGTCCTTCCCAACATAATATTGTATGCTAAAGGAATGTCAAGCACTTAACAGATAACATCCCTTTCAACAGGGCCAACCCTGATTGGCAACACAACTAGCCCCTTAGATTTTTGTTCTTCCTCAGTGTAGGCCTTAATAGTAATCTTTTTGTGGGCATCTATGCAGTCTTTGCCGTAGCCTAACTTGGTAAGGAAGCTAGCAAAGCAAAAGTTGAGGCCAACACCATTATCTATGAGAACACAATGAACGCGCTTTGGACAAATCATGACTTCAATGTGCAAGGGGTTGTTGTGTGGGTGACTCAAAGAATGGTTATCTTCCTCAAAGAAAGATAAGTAATGGGAGGAGGTCAAGTGACCTACCGTCGATTGAAACCATTTGAGATCGAGATCTTTTGGGACATTTGCCTCAGTGAGGGCTTTGTCAAGGTTCTCCCTGTGAACAGGGGAGATTTTTAGTAGCTCGAAGATGGTGATCTAAGCATTAGTATGTTTTAATTCATCTAGAATGTTGTAATTGATAGCATTAGATGAGGAACCCAATTTTGGATTCTTGTTAGCAGAGCCAACAGTAGCTTTGTCGGCAAGTTATGTTGGTGTAGACGTAGAAGGCTCAGGGCCTTTAAGGATGATATTAGCACAAGATTGAGTAACAATGTTTGCACTAACCTGAGACTATTCTTGTTCGAAGGGATGAGGTGTAGACCCTCACAAGATGAAAGGATTTTTGGGATTGGGAGTATCTTCTCTTCCCTTGAGAATGACAACATTATAGTATTCAGTATCAACAGGCTCAACCATATTAATAACATTGTCGTTATTGGTGTATGTATAGTTGACCTTGGCATCGGTATTCTTGCCTTTGGATGACTCACCTTTCCCATGAGGAGGAAATGGGTCTTTGAATGCTTGGTGGTCTGAGTTCTTGTTGTGACCTCCCACAACAATAGCCTCACTATCAATAAGGTCTTGGATCTTGTGTTGTAATTGAATGCAGGTAGCCATCTTGTGACCCTTGTTCTGATGGCAATCGCAATATGCAAATTCATTCCACCAAGATGGTCAAGGTTATAGATCAAAAGGATGTGAGTTATCCAGAGGAGTGAGTAAATGGTTGTCGAATAGAGTCTTGTAAACTGCATCAAAAGGTTCTCCTAAAGAAGTGAACTCACGCTTGGGTCTAGGAGCCCAAGGTTTAGATTTGGAAAAATGCAAAGTGCTCGGTTTGGATTCTACCGCAGCCTATTCAGTGGCTTTGGCTTCTTGCATTGTGGTAGTGAGATTAAAAGAAACCTTTGAAGGCTTGGGAGTCACATTGTCTACAACTCCATCATTCACAACATTCCGGTTCTTGTTGGGAAATTTGGGTTTATCTTTTCTTCAGGAGGAAGACCCTTGTTTATTTTCCTTGTGTAAGGTTAGTTCTCCTTTCTTGACCATAAATGTCTCAATTCTCATAGCTTGCTTAATCATGTCATCAAAGGTTAGAGGACCTTGCAGCTGTACTTGATACCCAAAGTTGGGAAGAAGATTGTCTAGAAAGATGTCCAACTTTTCAGATTCGGGTATTTTGCAAGAATATCTTGTATAAAGTTGTCTCCATCTCTAGAGAAATGTTAAGAAAGGTTATCCATGGTTTTGTTTCAATTTTCAAAGATCTTGGATGTGAACCAGATTTTGGATGTCATGAGAATAGTGTTGTAGAAACAAATTGGCAATTTCATCAAAAGTTTTAATGCCAGTTGGTAGCCTAGAGAACCATTCCATAGCTGGCCCTCCCAAACTACACGGGAAGAGATGCATGAGGTAGGTTTGATCATGTATGAACTCCATAGAGAGAGAACCAAACTCTCTCAAATGATCCTAGGGATCAGAGGTACCCACGTATTTATCATATTTGGGAAGTTCAACTCCTTTAGGAAAAGGAGGCATGCATAGACTCTTATCAAACGGGAATGGACAAATGCTTTCCAACGTGAATTGTGTAGTGGGTTTGTCTTTATCCTTCATGAGTTGAAGAATTTGTTCTTGCATACTTTGGACTTGTTTTTGTAACTTGGAGTTTTTAGTTTCTTCCTCTTTAGTGACAAGCATCTCTACATTGTAGTTGGAGGGTAACTTAGCCCCTTGATTGGCTAGTTCAAGAAGGTATTTCTCTTTTTCCTCAGCTAGGAGAATTTCCATCATCCTACGGAAATATTTATTGGCACGAGCATTCATGATATCTACGTGGGTTATTTTTGTTTCCTCATCATTAGGGGGGTCTTGAAAATGGAATTTACCCCTAGTTTTAGAGCGATCATCATCTCTGCTTTGTTCACCTGATAAATTATGGTTTTCCATCTTGCTAGAATGCAAGTGTTCAGTGTGCAAAGACTCTATACACGGAGGTTGAGTGTCCAGAGGTGTTCTACCTATGGGAACTCTTGTTTTGCTAGTGTCAAGTTCAGGAAACAACTCTCTAGAATTTGTATGTTCTTCAAACAAAGGGTTTCGAACTTGACTAAAATCCACTGGAAATGATTGTTTGATGTAAGGGGGATGTGAGGATTCTCCTCTACACTCAGACTGTGTGAAAATTTTAGAATGACTTTCTGCTTGGTTAATGGGTCTACCTCTACCTTGTTTAGGGACATGTGAAGGGATTGTTTTTTCACTTAAAGTTGTAACAGTCATAGACAAAGATGATACAAGGAATGTGAACTAGGACCACTCTTGAAATTATCTCAAGGTAAATGCACAAGAGTGCCAAAAGGTGAAGTATATTCGGTGTGAATTGTCAAAAATAAGGCTAGAAAAACCAAGAGGTGACTATCGCGACATAAGATATGATGACACAGTAGAAAGAGAACAAAAGATATGAGACGAGACCAGTTTAAGAGAGAATCATGTAATTCTTAACCCAAGAAATCTAGTTGCAGACTGTGTGTAGATAGAAGGCAGGTAAATAGACCCAGAATAAGAACCAAATTTAGAAGAAGTATGCTGGACAGATGGGAAATAGCTCACTGTTTTGGCAAAAAAGATACAGACTCGCACAAAGAAGTACTTTCCTACGTGAAGATTCTCACAGGATCGCGCGAGACTTTGCAGTCCAGCGCAAAAAATCATAGAAAAAGGTGATAGACTGGTGAATAAAATAAGATCAGATTTGAAAACTCCATGCGATAATTGACAACATGTCACACGAATTTTCTCAGATAATGACGCGAAGATGGCAGAATATCGCGCGAGATTTGGCAGTTTTGACAGTGAAATTCTATAGAATCAGACAGTTAAGACCAGATTGCATTTTTTGAGACATATTATGTTGTGTTTTGACAGAAAGTTCAAATTGCAAATTGTTTTGGACATGTTTGAATTTGACAAGTTGTGTGATTTGACATTTTTTTCGATTGTTTAAATGATACACCCATGCAAAACACATTAAGCAGAATATTTGTAGTACCAAAATAGACACATCACAATCCTAGGATAGCCAGGGCAGTATCTGTTAAACCCCCACTTGAATTGAAGTTCAGTTATGCTTACTCATAGCGGACAAATTAGAAGCTTGGAGGCACGAGCTCCTCCTTACATGTGCACTCACTTCTCAAGAACACCAAGCTTTGAACCCCAAAGGAATTTCTTCCCAAAGGGCTATTGTCTCTACTAAGAGCCGTAAAAATGTGGGGTGTCTTAGTCAGTCTCTGACCTTCCGCGCCAACAGATAGAGGTTTTTTTGGATACTATAACAATAGTTTGTAGTAAGGACATCCGTTCAGGTGGTTGTGATCAAGTCATTTTCCCATTTAAGGGGGATTTCCCAATCCTTTCAAAGAAAGGCTTTCACCTTAATAATGTAGGGAATTTAACGCACCAGTAGGGTACTAGAGGAGATTTTGGTTGCCACAACAAATTCACGAATGTCCATTGTGAGATTAATCACAATAACATTTTTTATATACCGGTTCAGAAGGGATTGGTTTTAGCCTGTTACTGGTTGGGCAATCCACTCTCACTGGCTCTATTAAAGCACTTGGGAGGTAGCCACTCTAGAAGAATCATATGAATTTCTCTTACACCCAAGATCCGTAAAGGCGAGGGGAGAGGATACGTTCATATAGTTCTTTGTAATTACAAACTAGAAAATACTTCAAGCATGCAAGACAATGATTCATTTTAAGCACCAAGCTGAAGCATTTTCTAACTACTAAAAACAGACATGAGAGTTTTGTGAAAAAATGCAAGGTCTTCGACAAGCGTCTTGCAGTAAATACGTTAGTAGTTTGTAATTGCTTTCTTCATTCTCAGCATCCTGCAAACCACCGTTAAGCTATTCCAAAAATAAAACCAGAGAAACACAGAATTCAGGAAATAGCAAATCGTTAGAAAACTGAGATAATAAATAGCAAATAAAGGTCTCTAGTGTCAAAGTTTGCGCGATGATTCTCACAGTCTCGCACGAAGAAGTACAAATAATAACGCAAAGAAATAGAAAAAAAAGTACAATAAAATGAGGCCAAAAACTAATTTTCTAGCGCCATGGTGGGTGCCAGAAATGTATATGTTAAATGTGGCCTTGTTATTCAACCATACACTTCAACATAGTCCTTATTCATTAGCCACATACAAAATTGAATATGAGTTATTAATCTTGCATGCCTGTATGATTTGACTTGTTGCCTTCTATCCAGATGGGGTTTTGAATGGCTCTCAAAATGAGAGTCTCACAAACTAGGCCAATCCAAGAACGAAGAATTTTTCTCCATGAATGCAATGTAATGTAATGCAAGATTAATCTAAGAACATTAAAGATGCAAGATTAATCTAAATGAAATTAAACTAAGACATGATAAGAAATATGAGATTAATCTAAGAAAATGAAGCTATTCTATTGCAAATGAGCTTAATTGAAATGAGATGATGAATTCTAAAATGCACCAGCAATTCTTTATTCTAACAATGCATATTTATGAATAAGAAATGGGAGTTCTTTTATAGACTAAGAGTCTGCTCAGAATAGAAAGTTTCCTTTTGAATTAAAATAGATAAAAAATCTAGTTCAGATTAGCAAGTTTTCTTTAAAAGAAAACAATGAACTATTTTCTCTTTGTTTTTAAATGTTTTCTTTTTTATTTTAACTGTTTTCTTTCTCTTTAAAGCACAATTAATTCAAAGTTTCCATTCCTGAACTGAAGAGAAGATTTTTGAGAGAATATTTAATTAAATAAATAGAATATGACCTCATATATGTATTTTCTCAATTATTTGAATAATTAAATTCAATTATTGAAATGAGGATATTTATTTAAAAAATTAAATATTATTTAATTCTTTTTTATGTGTTCTAGCTGAAAGGGGTGAAATTAATTTAATTAAAGTGCTATGACTTTATAATTAAATTAATTCAATCATAGGGTTTGTTTAGCTAATTGATTGATATTTAGGAATTAAATATAATGTATGATTAATGCAAGTTTAGGATTTTTTGCATTTGACACTTAGGTCGAGTAGAGTCAGTCAAAACTTAGAATTGCCTAGTACAATAGGACTTTGATGATTTAGGAGAATGACAAATGCAACAAAATTGGTTAGAGTTGCAAGATGCCAATTTTAGGGTGTTATAGTATAAACCTTCTAGGCCTAGAGATTATGCTCCTCATGATTTCTTTTGGCCTTCGTTACCTAATTCATGTCCTCCTCACACTGACAACGTTTTTTATTCATATCAAGCCTATAAACATCGCAAGATAGTTGAGTTAAGCATGCCTCATATAGATCTTAACCATGGTCTTTTTCCCACTCCTTCTATGCCTCCTTTATCAATTACTGCTAGCTCTGTTACTCAACTTCCCAGTGTCACTTCTCAGCCTACTGTGAATCCTACCAATCCTCCTACAAAACTTGTGAAGGAACCAGTTGTTATTCCTCCTAGTTCTCCATATGTGTCAAACAAAGAAAAATGTAATAAATCTGCTAATGAACATCGTAAGAAGCATAGAGCTAATGCTAGGGCCCATGCTTCTATTCTTCAAAATTCTTTACCTTATTTTGATCAACCTATGCCTGATATGTTGGAAGAAGTTAATATTCATAATGATGTTAAGATGAATGAGTATGATGGTCCTATTCACATCTTAGATCCTATTTTAATTAATCTTGATGAGGAGGATAATCTCGATGATCCTATTGATCTTAGTGATGAATATGAGACCATTGATCTTGATACTGACTTACCTCATATGCTTTCAACTCAATTGACAATTACACCTAGTATCGAGCAACGCGATTCTCAATAGGATCCTTGTTTGGAACTGGCTATTATTCCTATTGTATTGGATATAGTCCCTCTTGCAAGTTTCCCACCTTCTCTAAATGATATAAACCGAGATGGGGAAAGTAGGCGATGCGCCTGATTGGCTTATCCTTCATGGTAGCCCTTTATGTGTTTGCATGTTGTATTGTGCTTCTCCCATAATGTGTTTGCTAAATGTTTGTTAGACTCTTTTATACGACCCTTGTTACTTTGTTGGTGCAAGGTGATAAAGGAATAAAACCTATTGTATAATTCCTCTATATGTATCTTTACTCTTCTATAAGTATTTTTCATGTTATGTTGTACTTGTGCTATTATTCGTAAATGTTTTCCTTGTGTAGTCTACTTGGATCTATGACATGGTAGCACTGATTCTTTTTGGTCTCCATGTTGTGGTCCAAAAAGACTCTTCTTCGTAACTCTTGAGTTTTCTTTCCTCCACTGTGATTGTAGTTCTACTTTCTTTGGGGAATGATGTCAATTCATTTGCAATAATATCATATCTATAAATACATGTTATCCTATGATCATACTGACCCCACAGTAGGTAGATACCTTATGTATTCTTTGTATTTTTATGTGGTGTTTCCCTTGATTTGTATTAGTTTGGGGGCATCTCGTAGTGGAAATGTAATTAGTAGAGTTGTTTATGTTTCCGTCAAAGTCATTGCTCCTGTTAAAGTGTTAGAAATGACTTTAACATGGGGGAATACCCTCTACTCACTTTTTGCACACACGCACGTTCAAAATATTTTCAAAACTTAAAACTTTTTCCCTTTATGGATTAAAGGCTAACCCTTAAAGCATAGATATTTTACTTTATAGGATCTCTTGATCCCTCCAGTTTAAATTTACACATATCTCTTGATCCCTCTAGTTTCAATTTACAATGTTATGATCCCTTAAGGTTGGAAGGTGTCCTTAAGAATGGATATCCCTAATGGGTTGACTAGAGAGTAGCCACATTCACTAAGCGGTTCAACTTCATCTTTCCAGTTGCACTTTTTTCTTCTATGGTTCACAATGGGACATAATTTCTCATTGGGCGAGGTAACTGAACCCTCTCTCTCTTTCTCCTTAACTGGTGATGTCTCTCTTATCATGATCTGAGGGTTTATAAAGACTTAATTTCCTTGGGGGATTGAGGATTTCTTTGTCCCTTTTGATTTCAACAAGATTATATGTTCTTCATGATCTCCTTTACCAAGAGTTTGCGTCGAGTCCATAAGCTTGCTAAAGTGGGGGCTAAAGGTATAGTCAAAAAATGGAATCACTTTCATTGTAGACTGTTTTATCATTCTGAGTAAGTGGTTTGGGGTCATTTCAAGCACCTTGAATGGTTTCCTGACATGGATCTGGCTTTATCCCCCTGTTCTTCCCCATTTCCACTTTTTCCAGCCTATTTCTGACACCCCAGACTGGAAAACTGGGACTTTGACCTCAGGGTCAAGGTCGACCTTTTTGGGTCAAGGTCAACCTTAACCTTGACCTAGGTCATAATCAACCTTTTTCAGGCTTGGGGTTCAAATTCCAAAACTTCAGGGTTTCCGGATGTCGGTCTTTGGAAAAAATTAATTCCCGCTTCTGGGTCGGTTGTTTTGGTCTTAGGAACAACAAATATTAAATTATATTTAACAGAGGTCCTTTTCTAGGGGTATGGGTCTAATTTTAATCTAATTATCCTATGTAGGCCTCTCTGTAAGATTGTGCCTTAGTTTCATATAAAAGGAAGCTTTCTCCTCTCATTTTCTCTAACCATAAACAATCTAAGACTTGATAACCATGATCATCAACTTTAAGGACTTGAAGAGTGAAATCCAAAGGTGAAGAAGAAATATTTGAAGCAAGCCAAGTAGCCATTGATGTATTCATCCATTCTCAAGCACTTCTTTCATCAAGGAGATCCATTGGTGGCCATTGAAGGATTCAAGCTCCATGGAGCCCTCTTGTTGAAGATTTCTTCATCCACATTCCTCCAAGCCTCCTCTTATTCAAAAACCCATTCAAGATTGGTGTTTAAGATCTACAAGAAATTTATTGGAGACATCCTACATTCTACATTCTACATCCCTTTTGGTGCATACATACTTGTGGATTCACGGATTTGAATTCGCCACAAGGGCTTCTACAAGCAAGGTGAATTTGTTCATTTACTTTGTCTTGCTTATGCAATTTCAATTATACTTTGAGGTTAATTCCAAAACTGGGGTTTGACCAAGGCAAACCCCTCCCCCCCAACAGATAATCCATTTTTCTTGCAGGTACAGGTTCGGAACAACATATCAGAGTGCAGATTTAGATACCCTTTTCGGTAAACTTTTAGGATCCAAAAACATATATTTCCTGTCGGAGACTTTTTAGGTTGATTCTACCCTAGGTCGGTGTTGGTGAATAGATTTGTCTTCCAAGAAAACGCTTACATATTAACCCTAAAATGCCTAGATAAGAAGACTCAATCAACACTAACAGTTGGGTTGTTTCATGATTTGGACAGCGTAAGTGCCATCTGAATTATTTTGGGTACAACTCCCCGTATAAGATATGTAGTGAATTCATTTAAACTACGAACTATATTGCTTTTAACCCAAAAGCAAGAAAGGAAAACCAACATCTATCCGTGAGCATAGAATAGATGTGAAGGAACTAAACAAATAAAAATAGAAAATAAATGGTACCAAGACCATTTATCTGACCCTTACATTACAAAGAACATAGAAAGAAAAAGACGCACCAATTCTTGCAAATACATGAATAACTTTAGTTCAAAGTCCAAATGATAAACACATTAATGATCGAGTGAAACAAAATAACTTTCAGAGAGAATTGAATTAATTTGCAGATTAATATCAATAAGAAAGCCAACATCTAGACTCAAAGATCTAATACACAAAAACTTTCTTCCTCTAAATTTATAAAAAGACACTACAACTCTTTTGTTTCTGCATTCACAAATCACAAAAGAAAAAGATCATTCCTTTCTTCCTGCCACTACAAAACAAAAATAAGCAAACTCCCTCTTGTAGCTCTAAGTCTCCAGGGCCAGGCAGAATTCGGAACCCCTTTTCTATCTTCTGGCGGCATATTTAATATCTATCATTCCCGTAACATTTCGGTTATTAGCATAACCATTTCTTTGTAAGGTCTTCTTTTATCTTTTTTTCGATGGTTATATTCTTTAGGAACTTAATCACCGCTTCCACATTAAAATTGAAAACCATCGGCAATATGCCTTCCTCCCCAATCACATTAGTTTTATAATATATGCACCCATTAGGGAAACCGGTGCCTACTAATGCAAACTAAAATTTTTTGTCCATCTCATGGAAATCAGTATAACTCATCGTGATTTGTCGGGTCCGCATTTAGGCATGTTCTTTCATATTCCTCATGATAGCCTCTTCATCAGTTATCAAACTGATTCTTGCTATCACTTCTTATCTCTAAGATACTTTCTCCATGTCGAGACCATAATGTTTATCACCTTACAAACACTAATAAAGCATTAAAAATATCCCTTGGGATGAAACTTAGTTGAGTTTAGGACATATATGATAAAGCTATATGTCGTCAAAGTATTTTTAATTTGCTGACACCTATTACTATCATGCCGAGTTATCATTAAAACTTGGTTCTATCATTTCCACATATGTTTCCATTGTGTGTTTGGTTCTATGTTCATTGAAGCCAGAGATCTCTATTGTTAGTCATGACTTTTGACATTTTGTCAATCAGTTTGTGATCATCCTCTGTATTTGTCATCGGTGAACCAGGCCACATTTCCCTCATAAATTCACATGTCTGGACTGAACTGACTGAATCCTTGACACCTTCATTTTGACACAAGTTTATATACGTTCTCCATGTCCCACTGAGATTGGGGATTCAGAGGCCTCCACTGATAGAACCGTTACATTGAATGGTTTGTACATGTTTACACCTCTTCTACATTGATCTCCAAGATCTTTGATTCACCGTGTCAAACGGGATGCCTATTTTGAAAGCTTAGGTTCAAGAATAGCCCTGTGCCTTATCAATTAAAATCCTTTATCCTCCTCCTTAGTATGTTCACTTGAGAGACATGAAGCTCACCTAGAGATAAAAGCATCTATTTCTCTTCATAATCGCCGACTGCTCCAAACATTCCGAGCTCAAACTTGATTACGGGATTGACCATTGTGGTTGTGCGAGAATTTTATTGGGCATGAATAGATTTTGGAGTTTTGAAATATTTCTTTGTGGTCACGATGCCTCCATCGTGACATTGATTTGGTCATCATTCTGAACTTAGCAGTGTACTTTTGGTAGTTCTATTATCCTTCCCTAGAGAAGAGACCATATCTAAATGAAGTCATGACTTAGCGGGATGAATAACCCTGCCTTCAATGTGTATTTCATCAATATTCTATCAAAGGCTCCATCCATCTACACCGAAGATTCAAACCTAAAATATTGATCATTACAAACATTGCATATATATCAATGCATGTGTACTTCAAAAAGTCCGATGATCATATGAAGCCGACTTCTTATGTTTATTATGGGATGATTCGTTTGCGATGTCAATATATCTTTCTCCATATGAAATTTATATTTTCTCAAATTGTTAAATACAAATTACTGGACTTCATCTTCTGAGATGATATGAGCCACTTTGAATTGTCTAACCTGAACTGTTGAACTGTATATTCAGACTGGTGAACCAACACTTTGAATCACTAGTTTCAAGTTCAGAATATTTGGCCTTTGAAATGTGAGCTTTATTTGTGCTACATGGACTAATAATAATAATAATAATAAAAATATACCTACATGCACTTGGAGAATTCTAATGTGAACCATTCAATATGAATTAGAGTGTCTTTGAATTTCAGTACTTTGACCCGAGCCAAGAACCTTCTGAACTTCAAAACTACTAAACTGCTTGCGATATTAAACTTTTGAACCTATGAAGTTTGCTTTTAAACTCATCAAACCCTATGAGACTATTTGTACCAATCAAACCATTTGAACTGGTTCCAAAATGGTTCGAGGTTTGTAACTGAACCAAACTCACTTGTGAGGATGAACCTTGAATCTAAACTTGAATCAGTGAACCTTTGTACTGAACCTGCAAATTTGTTGAACCTAAAGATCCATTGCATGAGTTGAACTTGTTTAAACCTTCTTGAACCATTAAAACTGAGCCTCCATAATGCATCCCGCATAGTTTTGAAGTCTCTTATGACTTGGTTCAAAACATACCCTCTAAACTTTTGTACTTATTCGCTTGATTTTGAACTTTGACACATGTGTGTTTTGGTTCACTGTTATGACAATCAATCTGAACATTGCCTTCATAAAAAAAGAATCCACAAAGCATTTTTAAATATGGATTAGGGGAGACCAAAGAGAAACATATGAAAAAGTTATCAAGGGAACCAAGTTCAAAAATTGGGGGTGAGAACACCAACTAACATTGGCTCTAACTGGGGAGCATGTGCTGAAAAGTGCATGAAGAATCCAACATTTCTGGTCAAAAGACCAGTGCCTTATCCATTGGGCGATAGAGTCAGAAAATCATAGAGAAAAAAGGATTTGCTTGCAATGTGGGTGGAGGGGAGCAGGGCAGACGACAAACCAAAACACCTAACTACCAAAACCAACTAAACTAGCAGCACGCTGAAATAAAGAAAACTAAACCAAGAATGACCAAAACTTGCAAAGGAAAGACATATTCACAAGTATATACGTAGGCAGGAAAATCATACTTCAAAAGGAAAGAAGAGAAGAATTCATACATGACCATTAACCAGCTGCAAGAAATATGAGCCTTTCTGAAATAGTGGAGTGTGCCTCAAAGAAGAAGCTCCAAACCACTGCTCTCTGAGGACTTCCTCACTGCTGTCCAACAAGCCAATACTATGCAAAAATTTGGTAACCCACCATTCTTTCCCAAAAATCCACATCTCATCATAATGTTTGGTATCCCCCAAAGATTCGTCTATATAATCACCCAGACAAGATTTCATTCTCAGCCAAAAATAAATAAAGTTCAGAGAACTCTTCAAGAATAGTTGTATTGTGCTCATGATTGTTACTGATAGAACTATTTTTCTTCATATAATCATTAGCATTATGACTGATCTTAGAAAACAAATATAAATCATCTAGCATAGGATCTATTCTCACAAGAATATCTTGTTCATTTCTATAAGAAATAAAGTCATCATCAAATATAGCAAGCATTTTACTTGCCTTTATGCCCAGATGATCATCTTCCTCTTCATTCAGATTATCATATTTTCCCCCACATTTTCAGAATAAAGACCAGCAGAACCACATGCAAGAGAATGGAATGACGAATCATTAATCGACATTTCACATTCGGCTGGGTTTAAATTGATACTTGAGCTATTCAAAGAGACATTTTCATGCTTGAGAGATGATAGGAACCTGTACATAATCTCTTCTTCTTCATAAAGAGAAATATCACCCGAATTGTTGAGCAATCTTGGAGGTTGCAAAATTTTAACATCTTGATTCCTTCCTTTCTCAACCTTTATTCTAGGACCATTTTTTCTAAGAAGAGGAGGCGAGCCATCATCAATTGGCTGGGAATCATAAATCTCAAAAAGAGCATTGTTTCTAACCTCATAATCTTTATCATATTGAATCGGAAAGTATAGTGCATTGACTTCACTCCAAGTGATCCCATCTACTAGCTTTGTGAATTGTTCCTCCATTTTGGTTGCTGCTGCATTATTCTTTTCAGGTATAGTAATAAACACTTCTTTTTGGGAAAACTGTCAACTTTTGAATGAATGGTGAGTGCATGTGTCTTCTGAAAATTATCTTCTGAAAGCATGGGATCAAACTTTATGGGAACTGCACCCTCTTCCTTTGCAAGAATAAAATCTTCATTAAGAAAACATGTGGAGGGGAAAAAATTAATACCACTTCCACATGCATGCATCCCTTTTTCTGCTATCTCCTTTTCAATGATCATTTCATCAAAGAATTCAGACAAACTAGAATTCAAACCTTTGCCCAAATCACAACAGAATGTGTTTGGGTTTATTTCAGCAGTGTGGCCTTCCTCATCTGTCACCGCACTAAGGAAATCATTTTTCTTTTCTTGTTCATCTTTACCCATGGTCTCTTGGATGTTGTCTTGATCATTTAAGATAGAATAGATGTGAGAAATGAAGTGAGATGATATCACTGAGGGCTCTTCATCATCAATTGTCAATTCTTCTTTCATACTCCTGCAAATCTTTGAGTTTATGGAACTGAGAACAAAGGCTTCTCCACAAAAGGGTGGATGCATGATCATCTTCCAGGTTGATGTTATTCCTGACAGCCTGGGAGATACTTTCTTTGAAACTATCCAAGAACTCGTGCAACACTTTGTCATCTGTCTGATAGATTTCATTGAAAGAGGGATTAGGCCTTGTCTTTTTCATCATCTTTATAACCGGCATGGTCATCAATAGAGTTGCCAATCTCCTGCACACAGAGATACTTCAAAAATGTCTGACAAAATAAATGTAACACTAGCCTTTGACTCCTCTCCCCAGTAGAGTCGCCAAAAATCTGTTGGTGAACATATTTATCTTCCAAGAAAATGCTTACATATTAACCCTAAAATGCCTAGATAAGAAGACTCAATCAACACTAATAGTTGGGTCGCTTCACGATTTGGACAGCGTAAGAACCCTCTGAATTATTTTGGGTACAGCTCCCCGTACAAGATTTGCGATGAATTCATTTAAACTATGAACTGTATTGCTTTTAACCCGAAAGCAAGAAAGGAAAACCAACATCTATCTGTAAACAAAGAATAGATGCGAAGGAACTAAACAAATAAAATTAGAAAATAAATGGTACAAAGACCATTTATCTAACCCTTACATTACAAAGAACATAGAAAGAAAAAGATGCACCAATTCTTCCAAATACATGAATAACTTTAGTTCAAAGTCCAAATGATAAACACATTAATGATTGAGTGAAACATAATAACTTTCAGAGAGAATTGAATTAATTTGCAGATTAATATCAATAAGAAATCCAACATCTGGACTCAAAGATCTAATACACAAAAACTTTCTTCCTCTAAATTTATAAAAAGACACTACAAATCTTTTGTTTCTGCATTCACAAATCACAAAAGAAAAAGATCATTCATTTCTTCCTGCCACTACAAAACAAAAATAAGCAAACACCCTCCTGTAGCTCTAAGTCTCTAGGGCCATGTGGAATCCGGAACCCCTTTTCTATCTTCTATTGGCATATTTAATATCTATCATTCCCGTAACATTTCGGTTATTAGCATAATTGTTTCTTGGTAAGGTCTTCTTTTATATTTTTTTCGATGGTTATATTCTTCAGGAACTTAATCACCGCTTCCACATTAAAATTGAAAACCATCGACAATATGCCATCCTGGCCAATCACATTAGTTTTATAATATATGCACCCATTGGGGAGATCGATGCCTACTAATGAAAACTAAATTTTTTTGTCTATCTCATGGAAATCAATATAACTCATCGTGATGTGTCGGGTCTGCATTTAGGCATGTTCTTTCATATTCGTCATGATAGCCTCTTCATCAGTTATCAAACTGATTCTTGGTATCACTTTTTATCTCTAAGATACTTTCTCCATGTCGGGACCATAATGTTTATCACCTTACAAACACTAATGAAGCATTAAAAATATCCCTTGGGATGAAACTTAGTTGAGTTTAGGACAGATATGATAAATTTGTATGTCGTCAAAGTATTTTTAATTTGCTGACACCTGTTACTATCATGTCGAGTTATCATTAAAAGTTGGTTCTATCATTGCCACATATGCTTCCATTGTGTGTTTGGTTCTATGTTCATTGAAGCCAGAGATCTCTATTGTTAGTCATGACTATTTGAAATTTTGTCAATCAGTTTGTGATCATCCTCTGTATTTGTCATCAGTGGACTGGGCCACATTTCCCTCATAAATTCACATGTCTAGACTGAACTGACTTAATCCTTGACACCTGCATTTTGACACAAGTTTATATACGTTCTCCATGTCCCGCTGAGATTGGGGATTCAGAGATCTCCACTGATACAACCATTACATTGAATGGTTTGTACATGTTTACACCTCTTCTACATTGATCTCCGAGATCTTTGATTCACCATGTCAAACGGGATGCCTATTTTGCAAGCTCGGGTTTGAGAATAGCCCCGTGCCTTATCAGTTAAAATCCTTTATCCTCCTCCTTTGTACATTCACTTGAGAGACATGAAGCTCACCTAGAGATAAAATCATCTCTTTCTCTTCATAATCGTCGACTGCTCCAAACATTCCGAGCTCGAACTTGATTAGGGGATCGGCCACTGTGGTTGTGCGAGCATTTTATCGGGCATGAATAGCTTTTGGAGTTTTGAAATCTTTCTCTGTGGTCACGATGCCTCCACCGTGACATTGATTTGGTCATCATTCTGAACTTAGCAGTGTACTTTTGGTGGTTCTATTATCCTTCCCTAGAGAAGAGACCATATCTAAATGAAGTCATGACTTAGCGGGATGAATAACCCTACCTTCAATGTGTATTTCATCAATATTCTATCAAAGGCTCCGTCCATCTACACCAAAGAGTCAAACCTAAAATCTTTATCAATACAAACATTGCATATATATCAATGCATGTGTACTTTAGAAAGTCCAATGATCATATGAAGCCGACTTCTTATGTTTATTATGGGATGATTCATTTGCGATGTCAATATATCTTTCTCCATATGAAATTTCTATTTTCTCGAATTGTTAAATACAAATTACTAGACTTTGTCTTCTGAGATGATATGAGCCACTTTGAATTGTCTAACCTGAACTGTTGAACTGTATATTCAGACTGGTGAACCAACACTTTGAATCACTAGTTTCAAGTTCAAAATATTTGGCTTTTGAAATGTGAGCTTTATTTGTGCTGCATGGACTATTAATAATATATATATATATATATATATATAT
>MU228433.1:2107127-2126297 GCA_018584345.1 Thuja plicata | reverse complement strand
TGCGCTTGGGAGAGAAGTTGTTATCAAAGGAGGAGTGTGAGTAGGAATACTAGGTAGAGGAATAGAAGAAGGTCCTACATTAGTGAAAATAGGTGTGAATCCCAACTATTGAGTCTCTTGATCTAAAGGTTTAACATTCAAATTCACAAGATGAGTAATACTGCGCAAGAAATTAATACCTTGATCATTATCACAGAGAACTTTCTTAAGAGCCTCTATATCTTGGATAGAATCTTGATTATGGCTTTCTTGGATAAGCCAATTTCCCATTTTATCAAGTTTGGTTGAAAGGTTTTGCACTTGTTCAGGAGGAACTCTTGAAGCGTCATCTTCATCATGAGATGAGTGAGAAGAGTTATGCTCTATGGAAGGATTAGAATCATGAGTTACCAAATTGTCATCTAGGATCCTAAGGAAAGGAGAGGAAGACTCAGGATCAAAGGAACCCATAAGTCTACGGCTTCTTCTAACCGGGATACTATAAGTAGGACTAGATGTGGTAAAGCTCATACACCAATACAATGCAAATGAACTAACACAAAATTTTGATCTATTGAATTTAAATGCAATTTGAAAGAACATGCAAGATCTAGCATAAACAATGTAAATCTAACACCAAAAAAGAAAGAGTTGTCTATCACGGGTTCACCAAAATGTAAAGTGGTGGAAAGGGGTAAGGAGATTATTTGTTAATTGTTGTTTGATTTGCTTAGAGTGTAATGAATTCCTTAACCCTACTTTACACTTAATTGAATTTGATTGATTGTATATTGTAATTGTGATTAGGGAGAAGATAAGATGTTCCTCCTTTATCCCCAAATGCACGAATGAAAGATCCAAGTTGATCAACCCAAAGGAGGGATTAATGCACAAATGAATCAACCATTTGGAAAAGAGAATAACAAGAAGGAGATCTTAAATTCTGTTAATTGAATGTATAGATACGATGTATGACAGTAATTGAAGAAATATGAGAAATGTACTAACCTTAAAGAATTACAGATCAAAGAATGCTATTTTCTGAGGTCTGTAGACTGTTTCTGGAAAAACTGAATTCTAATCCAGAACCGGAACGCAGAGATGAACAAAACCCAGAAATATTTTCCCAATCCGATGTTGTCTTATGAAAAA
Source organism: Thuja plicata (assembly GCA_018584345.1). Classification (NCBI taxonomy): domain Eukaryota; kingdom Viridiplantae; phylum Streptophyta; class Pinopsida; order Cupressales; family Cupressaceae; genus Thuja; species Thuja plicata. The sequence goes on along the minus strand of MU228433.1, from coordinate 2,125,166 downwards.
GGTCGACCTTGACCCACTAATGTCAACCCTGACCCAATAATGTCGACCCTGACCTAGACAGGTCCGACAAAGAATCTGTTCGCGATGTCCGAAAGAAAGTTGAAAATGGTATCCAGATCTATGTCCAAATCTGTAGTCCCGAACCTGTACCTACAAGAAAAGAGGATTGTTTTTTGTGGGGGAGGGGTTTGCCTTAGTCAAACCCCAGTTTTGGAATTAACCTCAAATATATGTAATTGAAATTGCATAAAGATAAACAAAGTAAATGCATGAATTCACCTTGCTTGAAAAAGTTCTTGTGGAGGATTCGAATCCTTGATTCCACAAGTATGTATGCATCAAATATGTAGAGTGTGGAATGGTAGGATGTCTTCAATCTCTTTCTTGTAGATCTCTAACACCAAGTCTTGAACGGGTTCTTGAATTTGGAAGAGGCTTGGAAGAAGGTGGATGGAGAGATCACCAAAAGCGCACTATGTAGCTTGAATCCTTCAATGGCCTTGAAGGCTTGATGGTGGATGAATCCTTGCTTTAAATCTTTCTTGATTTCTTGCTTGAATCTTCACTTGATGATGGTTCTCAATTTCTCAAGGATGCTTAGGCTTCAATAAAGGACTAAGAGAAAATGAGGGGAGAAAGGATCCCTTTTATATGAAACTAGGGAACAATCTTCTAAGGAGGCTAACATAGGAGAATTAAATTCCCATTAAAGCCTTTACCCCTAGGAGAGGACCTATATTAAATATAATTTAGGAATCCACGCTTCAGAACCCGAAACAGCCGACATGGAAGTGAGAAAACACTTTTTGAAAATACCGACATCTGGAAACTGTGAGACCCCAGGATCTGAACCCTAGGTCAAGGTCAACCTTGACCTAGGTCAGGGTCAATGTCAACCTAGACCTAAAAGGTCAACCCTGACCTTGAAGCCCAGAATCACCCAGTCTGCAGTCTATAATGCAAAAATCAGGCTAAAAAGGAGTGAAAAGAAGGACAGAACAGGGGGGAAGCCATGTCAAGATCAGGAACCCATTCAAGGTGCTTGTCATGACCCCAAACCATTTACTCAGAAGGCTAAACAAGTCTACAATGGAAGTGCTTCCATTTTCCAACTATACAATCTTACCAAGCAGGTTATATTTGTTAGAATTATTTATGGAATACATATTTATGGACTGAAAGATAACTAGAGGGTATTATATTTGAGAGATAAGTTTTTGGTTGTATTTTTGGAATTATTCTTTAGGCCACCGATTCACCCCCCCNTAGGCCACCGATTCCCCCCCCCCCCCACCCCTCTCAGTTATTCTAACAATTGGTATCAGAGCTTTGGTGCTTGGAAGAAAAGTTTAAAGGGACTTAAGCTAAAGATCACAAGATGAGTAAAAGGGATGTGCCTAAGTTGAAAAAGAAAACTTTGCATCATGGAAAAGCAGGATAAGACTTCATCTATCAGGTATTGGAAATGATGTCACACAATACTTGGATACTAAATATGTTGCACCTAATGGACCTCTAACTATTGATCAATTGAGAGAGAAACATCAACACAATTCTATGATGATAGAACTTACTTCTTCTCTAACCGATGCTAAATTTGAAGATGTGAAATAATGCACCTCTACAAAGCAAATTTGGGACAAACTCAAGCTAGTACACGGAGGAGACACCAATGTGAGAGCTAAAGCTGAAAGCTTAAGAGGAAAGTTTTATGATCCAAGAATGAAAGAAGGAGAGAACATCACTCAGTACATTAGTAGAATTAAAGAAGTTGTTAATGTTATCCCTGGAGTAGGAGGAGTGCTTGAGGAAGAAATAGTTGTAAGTAAAATTTTGAGAACCTTACTGCCTGCTTATGCTATTAGAGTATCTGCAATTCAAGAAATGAGAGCAGTAGCAAATAGCAATATTAATCTTGATAGTTTGATTGGTATACTTATTTCATTTGAGACGAACAACTATGAAAACAATGTCTTGCCTACTATTGAGTATGCATTCAAATCTTCTCTGAAAATAAGCAAATCTAGTAACAAACATACTGTGAGAAATGATAGTGACAGTGATAGTGATGAACAAGAACTTGATGAACTTGAAGCACTAATGTCTAGGAGATTACATAGAGGTAAAGGAAGATATAAAGGTAAATTATCATGGTCTATTTTAATTGCAAATAAATTGGACATTTTGCTGCTAGATGCCCTAACAAGAGAAAGGACGAAACAAACATTGATGGATCTTATGAAAAGAAGTATGACAGAAATGGTGATCGAGACTACAAAAGAAACTGACACTCTGGCAAAAGAGATAGCCGATATTACATGGACAAAGGCAAGAAGTCTTGTTACCTTGAGAACAAAGCTAAAAATTTTGACACTGATTCTGATGAAGATATTGAGGTAGTATTTGTTGCTATGAAGGATGATTCAGGAGAAGAAGAAAGGTATGTTGAAACAACACTCATATCTAAAGTTAGAAAAATTGATGTCTATATTATTGATCGTGGTTGTACTCATCACATGACTAGAGATAAAGAAAAGTTTGAAACTTTTGAATATTATAATGGTGGATCAGTTAGGATTGGTAATGACTCACCTTGCCCATTTGAAGGAAAAGGTACCATCATGTTGAATAATCTAATCAGATGTGATAATGCATATTGGGTGAAAGGAATTAACTATAATTTATTGAGTGTTTCACAGCTGAACAACATAGGACACCGAGTTTCATTTGAGAAAAAAAAGGCAATGATCTATAATGGAACAAGAAAGTTGATCGGTACTCATGAACAAACAAAAGGTAATCTATTCTGTCTTGATGATATTGAGACCACTTTTTTATTGGCTATAAATGAAGATGTTTGGTTGTGGCATAAAAGGTAATGTCATGTAAATTTTGACAACATGGTTAAGATAAGTAAGAAAAGAAAAGAGAGAGGCTTACCGAGTATTTCAAAGCCCGAACATGTTATGTGCAAGAATTGTCAAATAGGAAAAATGAAAAAGTCTAATTTCAAGAGAAAAAACCTACACATCTAATGTTATTCTGGAATTAGTCCATACTGACTTATGTGGACCAATGAGAACAAAGAGCTATTATGGTGATAGATACTTTATTCTATTTGTTGATGACCATTCTAGGATGATGATTGTCATGTTCTTTAAAGAGGAATCTGAAGCATTTAAGATGTTCAAACGGTATAAAGCTAAAGTTGAAAACAAAGTGGAAAAGAACTGAAATGTTTAAGATTAGATAGAGGAGGATAATTTATTTCTGATGAATTCAATAACTTTTGTAATGAGCATGGGATTACAAGATAGGTTTCTGCACTTAGAACACCGTAGCAAAATGGGATTGCTGAAAGAAGGAATAGATCAATTGTTGATTTTGCCAGAACGATGATTGAAAAAGGCATCACACAAACATTTTGGAGAGAAGCTGTAAGTACTACTATCTATACACTGAACCGAGTTCAATTGAATAAAGACATAAATAAGACACCTCATGACCTATGGTATGGATACACACCAAATGTGAGTTACTTTAGAATTTTTGGAAGTCAATGTTATATATTGAAAGATGATAGAAATGGGGAACTTGACTCTAAAGGTGATGAATGAATATTTCTAGGATATTCTACTAAAAGCAAAGCTTATAAATGTCTGAACAAATCTTCTAACAAAATCATTGAAAGTGCAAATGTTAAAGTGGATGAATTTGCTGAGAAAAATGATGAGGAAAGAAGAAAGGAACTTGAATATTACAATAGATTTGTCTACATAAAAGAAACTGACATCTTGACCGAGTGACAGAACAATGCAACCGAGCAATAAATTGTACACACCGAGAATGAGGAAAATGATCACAATGCTGAACTGAGTGACGAAGATCAAAGATCTAAACATATACTTGCTAAATATGTTAGAAGACACCATCCACATGACCAAATCATTGGAGACAAAAGAGCAGGAATGAGAACAAGAAGTAAGTCTCTTAACAATAGATGTTTGATTTGTGATTTTGAGTGCAGATCTGTTAATGCTGCACTTGAGAATCAAGAATGGGTTAGTGTAATGAATGAAGAGATTGAACAAATTGAGAAGAATAAAACATGGACATTAGTACCTAGACCGAGTGACAAAAATGTCATTGGCACCAAATGGATGTTCAGAAACAAACTGAATGAGAATGGAGAAGTCACAAGGAACAAAGCAAGAATGGTATGTAAAGGGTATACACAAGAAGATGGTATTGATTATGGAGAAACCTTGCACCCATTGCTAGACTAGGAGTAAGAAATCTACTTGCTTATGCTGCTTTTAAAGGATTCAAAGTATACCAAATGGATGTTAAATCTGTACTTCTGAATGGAATACTAGAAGAGGAGGTATACATTAAACAACCTGAAGGGTTTGTTGATCCTAAAAAGAGGAACATGGTTTGTAAACTACACAAAGCCTTGTATAGATTAAAACAAGCATCGAGAGCATGGTATGAGAGAATTCACTCTTACCTCATTAGTATTGGATTTATTAGAACAATTGATAGTAGTAATCTATATTTGAAAGGAGATACAGATGATAAAGTTTTGATTGCTGAGATATTTGTTGATGATATCATATTTGGAGGTAATGATATGTTATGCAAGTCATTTGCTGATGAAATGAGAAAAGAATTTGAAATGTCAATGTTTGGAGAAATCAAATTTTTTCTTAGTCTACAAATTCTACAACATGATGAAGGCATCTACATCACACAATCCAAATACATCAAAAAAGTTATGAAGATTTTCAAGATGGAGGACTCAAAACAAGTTGGAACACCTATGGAAACCAGATGCAAATTGACAAAGGAAGATAAGACAACCGAGGTAAATTAGACCTTATGCAGATCTATGATTGGAAAACTAATGTATGTTGTACACACTATACCTGATATAGCACATACAGTTGGTATAGTTGCAAGATTCTCTGCTAATCCTAAGGAATCACACATGACTGTTGTTAAAATAATTTTGAGATATTTGAAAAGCACTGAAGACTATGGTTTGTGGTACAATAAAGAAGGAAAATTTGAGGTACAAGTTTACACTAATGTTGATTGGGCTGGCAACATAGATGATAGAAAGAGTACAATAGGAGGAGCATTCTTTATGGGTGACAAAATTGCCACATGGATAAGTAAAAAGCAAGGATGCATATCTCAATCAACTGCAGAAGCATAATATGTAGTTGTTACTGCAAATTGCTCTAACATTGCATGGATCAAGCAATTGCTGGTATGAATGAGGAAATTCTTGACCCAGTAATTATCTATTGTGATAATACTAGCGCTATTAACATCTCGAAGAACCCTGTAATGCATGCTAAGACAAAGCACCTAGATATTAAGTATCATTACTTAAGGGAACATGTACAAGAGAAATAGGTGAAACTGGAATATGTACAATCCAAAGAATAACTAGCAGACATATTCACAAAACCATTGCCAAAAGATACATTTGAGTACTTGAGGAATAGACTAGGCGTCCGACCCTTGTCTACTAGTCACTAAGTTGACTAGGAGGCTGTATCAGCCTACACATTATCAAAAGATTATTCATGTTGATGTAAGCTGAGATATGGACTACAATGACATATCAGTCCACTAAAGGGACATAAATCTTCAAAGGGAGGAAAATATTGTTGGCTAATATAGGTCTATAATTTTTTTTTGGCATTGCTATCAAAGGGAGAGGAAGATTCAATGAAATATACATTAGGAAGAAGAACATCTAAAGGGAGAGAGATATTAAATGAAATAACCATCCATCAAAGGGAGAGAATTGGAGAGAGTCAACACTGCATATCTATCCAGAAAAGGGAGAAGAGATTCTATGAGAAATGGAGAGACATAATCAGAAGACAGAATTGCTACACCTATCCATTGAAGGGAATGAAGAAAGGGAGAGCACACAACAGAATCAAATCTAAACTAGAAGACCTTACCAAGACTCAGATATTTGAACTGGTTATAGAACAATAATTTTGGTATGTTATGGCATATTTTATACTACATATTTCATAGTATGTTGCCATTAATGGCAAAGGGAGAGATTGATGAACTATAACTGAATGAATGTTTGAAGATGATAAGTTTATGATCAACGAGATGCAAAAGTGAATGCAAGACATTAAATAAGTTAATGTATTGTATTGTCATTGATGTCAACTTGATATGGTTTGATTGATCATATACATATTGGTCATAACCTTGAAGATCTGAAGAGACAAAGTTTATGTTATCTGTAAAACATAAAAGTTCTGTATACACCGAGTGACAGTAAATATTGGAATTAATGAGAAGTGTGTACTGAGAGGGGAGGGGTGAATCAATACCTCTAAAACTTTTGTATCTTTTAACCTTTATCCTTTAAGTTATCAAAGGTTTATCCAACCATCTGTTCTATACTATCTTTACGTAAGATATATCAATCTATAAACTTAACCATACGTGTGAACATTCATAGAAACATTCATGAAAGTAATTGACACATAACACAAGATATGATATCGCATAAAACTCCTATTAGGAAGTAAAAATTGCGGTGGGGATGGCACCTACAAATTCTTCACTATCTGCAGATTGGAAGGGGTCGGTGAAGGCTTACAATTTGATCACTTTTGATGATCTACCCGGTTAAGAGTATTTGTGGAGACCTGTTAAAGTCTACTTGGTTAAGAGATTTAGCAACAATGTTGAGTGTGCACTTGGTTAAGAGATTTATAGTTGGACTATTAAATCCACCTTCCTTGAAAGGATTTTTACACTTTGCTTCACTTGTTAGAATGTCAGAAAATTACAATTTGACCCGGTGTATGCAATCTCCTATTGTTGATTATAGATCCATTTAAGATTGCATGAATAAATATATCACCTAATGTGATTGAATAATACCTCTGATGCTCGGTAGTCTCTGTTCTTGGTTCTTGCTAACCAAATTCACCTTTTGTTGTTCTGGTTCATGAAACTTTCAATCTGATCCATAGATGTACTTGTATGCTTCATTCATCCTCTCATCTATTATCTTATCATATCTCATGCATAACAAAGAATGATTGCATCATCTATTTATAAGATAGATTGACCTAATCAACTTTCACGTAAAACAATGTTAACTCTAAGATCACAGGTTTACAACTTTACCTTGATCTCCTAGTCTATGTGTTTTAAATCATTTAAACTAATTAAATCACTTACATTCATGTTTCTTGTCCCTAGAGAAATGGTTTTAAAAATAAATCAAGATTCTATAAATAGAACATGATTGTTTTATCTGACGTGGAGGTCAAATCCACTTTTTACGGGCTGCAACTGACTTTCAATTTCTGACGGTCAGTTATGCTTTGAAGTCAGTTAGACTGATTCTCGGTGTTCCTGCTTGAACTGTCTTTCAGGTTCCTCTGTGACTTTTCTCTCAGTTTGCACTATGACCTGCTCATCGGGTTCCTCTTTATCCTTTCCACTTTGCAATTTTGGTTTACACACAAAATTTTGTCATCGATTTTCTTTTTACTTAGCAGTTTTTGGTTTGCTCTTTGTCTTGTCTTTCGGTGTATGCTTACTGAAAGTGTTCTTTGCATACTAATGACAAAATAATGTCATCAGTAAACACTGAAAAATAGTGTAAATCGAGCACAGTAGTAACCGAGCAAGTGTCACCGAGCAGTTCATAGTGTATACCAAGCACCACAGTAAACAGAAGTTAATGACCGAGCATAGCTGAAGTTGTTACCGAGCATAAATGGACTTGATGACTGATCAGAACTTAATTTAAAGAATGAAAAACTACTTAGCTGGCAAGAGCTATATTTAGAGATTGACTGATTGATATCTTTGTTCTTAACGATCAGTTAAACTAAAGCATGAAATAAATTTAAAGCACGTTTTATCCACAGTTATCAAGGAGAGATTTGTGGTATAAAATTAAAGTGGATCTTTGCGGGATAAAGCAAGCATGGCAAGTTTTACAGATCAAGAAGGGATCTATGACATAAACAAGGAGATTGAGCGGCTAATCATGTCTATATAAAGAGACAAGGATTTCATTGTGAATAGAGGAATGTTGAGTATAATTCTGGTGAAGATTGAATTCTTCATGCAGATTTGATCATATAGGCTGAGGAACAGAGCCAAGGAATTTTGTAGACACCGAGCAACAGAGGACAGAGCATTCACCGAGCAAAAGAAAGAAAGTGAGAAAAGGAACTGAAGAGCACATTGATTAGAGAGGTATTATTGGACTAACAATAGATCTGAATATCTGCAAGTTAAAGTTGTAATTTGAACATATCATTTACTATATCAGTTTAACCATTGATTCATAAAATCTCTTAACCGAGTGGGATTTAACAGTCCTTATTGTATTGAGATACTCAAGAGCATCAAAAGGTTTTCTTGTTGAAAATATAGTGAGTGCTAGGTCAAAAGATAAATTGTTAGTTTTAAATCCTTTAACAAGGTTGCACTTAACAATGTGTATTGTAACCTTTAACAGGGTTGGCTCTTCACCGAGCTCACTTCAGAAGAGTGAAAATATTTTGGGTTACCAACCTAGGTGGTTTTTCTCTTAGCAAGGTTTCCACATTAAAATCTGTGTCAAATGTGTATACGATTCATTAAATTGATATTTTGCTTTACACATTATTGAAACTCGATTGGTTGGTTAACACTAAGTTTATTTACTGCTATTGGGTAAAGTCTAGAAAAGATAAATAGTGTATCTTACCGAGTAGGTTATATTTGTTAGAATTATTTATGGCATACATCTTGATGGACTGAAAGATAACTAGAGGGTATTATATTTGAGAGATAAGTTTTTGGTTGGATTTTTGTAATTATTTTCAAGGCCGCTGATTCACCAACCTCTCTATAAAATTTTGTTAGGTCATCCACTGCCCAATCCAAATTTTCTTTATAGAACTCAATTGGTAGTCCCTATGCTCCACGAGACTTCCCTTTTTGAAAGGATAGAATAGATGGTATGATTTCCTCATTAGTTAGCTCTTCATTATCTATGTTGGGCATCTCAAGTGTTATTTTCGTAGGGATGGTTCTTTTGCATAGTTCTTGAGAATCTTGGCATTGAGTATTTTGATCTTCAACAACAAACAACTGCTTGAAGAAGTTATGAAAGATAACTTTGATCTCCCCATTTGAGTGTCGTGATTTGTTGTAAAAAAATTTGTTCCAATAATTTCTATTGCAAATTTTGATCTCAGAATGTTGAAAGAGTACTTAATTCCCTTATCTATATCTTTTAGCCAATTAATTATAGCCCTCACTCTGGCTCCCGAGATTTCTTAGTTTGGAACTTCTACGATTTGTGTTGTCTCAACTTAACATTATGAATTAGCTCCACCTTTACAGGGTCATTTTGCAGTTCCCTTTCACTTACGATCAATTTTTCTTTTAGTCATAATTCTACTTTCCTCCTTCCTATAGAATTTCATTTTCCATTGATTTTTAGAAGGTTTTGCGGATTATTAGTGAGATTAATCCTATATTCGTTTGCACCTTTTGTTTTGAATAAGCCTTTTGTAATAGTCTTGATTGTTCCTATTCCATCAATAAAATTTTGCTACTCAAGCAAGTTTGTGTTTAATTTGGAAATCCCTCCCATTTTTATTACTGGATCAAAGACCTTATCATTTACAAGTATGTTAGCCCTAATAGGGTGATGGTTAAACAAATCCTTGGGTTCCACCCTCACACTATTTTCATTATCACTGTTGTGAAAACAAAAAAAAATTCTTGTCTGCATAGAATATGGCTAGCCTATAGTACACTCTTCTTCTAGTTCCTTGATTTTTGCACCATGTATATCAGATGCTTGTACGGATTTTCTTTTTAACCTTCTACTACTTTTATTTTTAACTTCTAGTGTTTCAAATAACTTCCTCGTCTTTTTCAACCTATCCCAAAAGAAATGTTCATTTCCTTTTCACCCCAAGGTTTGCCTCTTGACTTGTCATGTGTGTGTTCTTCCATGTTGAAATCACCTACCACAATCATGTTGTTTGTCCATATTACAATCTTGTATCTTGTCCTAAGGAAACGTGTCTCAATCTGCAAGTCCTTTGCATCTCTCCCTAACGCATTGCACCTTGTCCTACAAGTCTAGATCAATGAGCTTCCTTGCTAGTGAGCTTAAAATAATCATTGTGATTTTTTTCTTTATATTGTGTGAGTTGGATCTCATTGCGATTTTTCTCGTCATGTAAATTTAGCGTTCTCATTTGTATGATGTTCATTGCTTTATCTTTATTCGATGCTAATATGGTTAGGGTTGATTGATGTGAAATTTTTATTGAAAAACTTATAAGTTTATTATCAAGACTGATTCACCCCCCTTCTTAGTCTTGGGGTTTGTTCAACAATATCATCTTTGGATACAATATATACAAGCAACTTTCCTTGCGGGACACCAAATATACTTTTTTGGGGCATCTAGAGATACCCCAAATTCTTTGCACCTCTAGAAAACATTTTCAAGATGATCAAAGTGGTCTTCTTTGTGTCTTGAAAATATTGTGAGTTCATTTAGATATATAAGGATAATAAAATTGATTAAGATCTTTGAACGGATGTCCATTCCATGTTGAAAAATGGCTCAAGAATTGGAAAGGCCAAGAGGCATCCTTGCATATGCAAATGTCCCCACTTTGTAGTGAAAATTGTTTTATGGTGATCTCCATCCTTCACCCAAACCTGGTTGCAACCCAAAAAACTATCAAGCAAAGAAAACATCTCAAAACCAATAATTGTCTAAAGAATTTGCTTCATGGAAGGTAGGGGTATGATATTTCAAAGAGGTTCTATTAAAGTTTCAAAAATCCACACACATACAAATACCTCCATTCTTCTTCTGCACAAGAACTAGATTCATCAGTTTTCTTTGCCCACTTCTTTGCATCTACTAACATCCAAACCTCTTGGAGCTCCTTTTGGAATAAGATTCCTTTTATTGTAAATCTTGCTGGATTTGGTTTAGTTCTTGTTATTTGACGCTGAGTTGGGATTCCACTAACTCCATTTTCTTCTTTTGGACATCTTCACCCAATTTAGCCTCTTTTAACCCTTCTTGAAACCTTACTTGTTCAACCATTGCGTTCCTTTCTATCTGAAGCTGAGCATTTTTGATGTATAGAAAAGACATTATTGAAGCTCTATCAACTCCCATCCTCTTGTTTCTAGTGCAACATTCATTTTTTTTTTCTTTCTCAAGGTTGTCAATATTTGCCTAAAGGCTGAGGAGATATCTTTAGTCTGCAATCGAGAAATTGCAGTTTCTCACTTTGTTTCAAGGGCAATTACTCTTCCATTGGAATTGAGGAGCTCATTTTGTATCTTTAACTTTTTTTATTGCTCCACCTATATAGTTGTAGGGGTTATTTATTGCAACTCCTTTCTGAAATGAGAAATCTCTATTTCTTTTCATCTGACCTCAATCTTGAGCTTGTCTATGGTAGCATTGACACTCTCCAACTCCCTTTTCAATTTGTCCATCCTTCATCTTTGCTTCAGGAAATCAAAAGTTACCACCCTTTACGACTCATTTAGGAATTCTACCTTGTTCTTTGGGCAGGTGTGACTCATAACAATCCCAAATGCATGTACTATATAATCCTCTAGTTGCATCTTGGTCTATTATTTTTTAATGTTCAAATTCATCAATGCCAACACTATAGTTTGTCTAGAATCATAAAAGAAAGTCTCTATTTCAAGAAAATATGGTTTGGTGGCATCTTGTAATATCCTCTTCCATGCTCTTATGTCCCAAGCCTCTCTTGTTGCACTAGATTGGTCTCCAAATGAATGGATATGTTGTCCAACAAAAGGAGTGCTAGTTGGAAGATTGAATGAGATAGGGATCATTGGGGCACTAGTTTGTGACTTGACAGTTGTGGTCTTGGGAAGGCTTAGAGTATCAAGTGAAAAAGGGGAATGTTTTGAAGCACCAAAGCCATGAAAGGGGAAAGTAGAACTACCAATTGTGTGGAGGGTGAAGGGGACGAGGCGACTTGAATTGCAGATGAGAAAGTAGCTAACATTGATGGCGATGGAGTTTGCATAGTCAAAATAACAATTAAAGGGGCAAACACAGTTGTGAACATGAACAAAGTATCTAAAAAGAAGACAATAAAAGTAGTATAATTGAGTCAGACATAGTGAAAATGTGTACAAAAACAAAAATCATTGTTTGGGTGGAAACACGGGGTAAATTGGCACCGAAGAAACTATTATGATCAATTGGGAAGGCACAAATTGCATGGTGGTAGCTATTATTGCAACTAGAGACACCATAGATGGTGGAGGCGATGGAGAGGATAAATTCACCAAAGATTGAGAAGAGATGAGATGAGGAGAAAAATCACCTGTGGGATTGGAGGTATCGAGGCCTACACAATGATTTTTTCCTTATTGATATCTAAAGTTGACACTTAAGAGAAGAAGCCTTATGAGAAGTTCAATGGCTAGGGGACTAATTGTGCTTCACTAAATGACCTTTGATATTTTAGAAATTGGCTTTGATTATTTCTATTGGGGGAAAAGGAGATAGAAGGTTGCAATAAAATAAATCTAACTAAGGCGAAACACCAAATTATAAGATGTTAGAACATTTCAAGAATTTATCTCCATGAGGAATAATGCATTAAAATATCATAGATCACAAAAAGAGTTACAAAAATTGATTCAGTAACCTACAAATCAGGTACAAATATTTGCAAAAGCCCGAACAAAGCAACACAAATCTCATCTTAGATATATATATTAAGTGAAATAAGCACATAATAGAAAACATACACAATAAAGGCCAAAAGCATAGTCTGATGGATTGATTTCTATTAAGAGTTGAAGAACAATGCTAAGATCCTTGCGAAAATATAGAAATATACGCTAGTGCTTAAATTTCTTAAGTTTCTTTGAAAAGAAGAAATGCCAACCCCTACTACGGAGCCCAACGAGCTGCTTAAATACAAGAAATATTCTCCTCCCCAAAAGATTCCCTTGATCCCCATTAACACACATGAAGGTTGTTGTTGCAACTACTTTGTTGATCCACCATTTCCTCTTAATGATTGCCATCCCACACATACACAAATGTTGATACCTTCACTCCTCCATAAGCTCAATAATTAACCGCTTAACCGCAAGCTCATAATTGCCTTTAGCCAATGACGACAACAAAGCAAAGATATGACCTCCCTAAAATCCCGACCTCAAAAGATGCAACCTGCACGCCTCTACTGAATGTTTAGAACCTTTTGAAAACTTGTTGTGTGGGATAAAGCTGAAAGGGAGAAAAGCAGACAGATGTAACATGTGTGCATTATGAAAGATCCTGCAACTTCAAAGTGTTGAAATGTTGTGTCCATTAGATATGTGGGGAGCACCCAAAACTATGTTGAATGGTAAAAATGGGTCCACCATTAAGATGTCACAATTACAAAATTGCCAAGTGCCACAACTACGCATCACGATGGAGAGGATGCCCAAAAAGCTTGAAGGTGCAACGTGGTAACCCAGATAGAAAATACGCTTGTTGAGATGGCAAACGACTACTCTCAAGGAAAAGAAAAATTTATTGACTTCAAACTTATTACTATATATATATATATACACACACTTGCTAATTGATTTTTTTGACTGATCCAGACTAATTTAGATCATAAATAATGCATTACATTAATACAAATAGTCTAAACCATTGAACACAAAGAATAAGAGTAATTTAGATAATAAATAATGCATTACATTAATACAAATAGTCTTAACCATTGAACATAAAGAATAAGAGTAAAATAAATAAATAATGCATTACATTAATATAAATAAAAAAAATAACAGACAAATTTGAATCTAAAAGACGACAATAACAATACAATAATACAACGCTTTAAACAATACCCTACTTATACAAGCAATAATTTAACAATCAATCTTAATAACAATTATCAAATTTAATATTAATTGATATACATAGTTCCTTTGAAATTGTACTATTCATCTCGTGCTATTTGTCTCTTAGAGGGGAAAAAAAAAAGAAGAAATAAAGGAAATGGAGATAAAGGCCTTCGTTATGGAGAAATTTTAAAGAGAAATTGGGGAAATGAGATTGGAAGGAAGAAAATATATTATATCAATGAGTTCAACCCCGCATGTGATCAACTCCAAAAAGCGTACATAGGCGCCAACATTTCTTGGAGGGCTAAAATTCTTATTGCCTAGCTAAGAACCAACTCTCATCAACTCCGTTGTGAGACTGGGCGTTGGAAGACACCAAAGGAGGCTTGGGGAGAGAGAATTTGCATGTTTTGTAACTCTGGGAAAGTGGAAACCGAACAACACTTTATTTTAGAATGTGAAGCTTACAAGAACAACATGGATAAATTTGCGGGTACATTATGAGATAGCTCTTGGCATAACATATTTAGCGAGGAATACATTGAGAAATTAGGTGGGCTCATCATCAACTTGCACAAGAAACAAACCGAGCTACTAAGTCAGCCTAGGTTGCTTTGCTGTCCCATAGACTATGTTTAGCCTCATAAACTTAAAAATTATATCTATCTATCTATCTGGTGCTATTTGTCTCTCACAAGAGAGAAAAAAAAAATGAAGAAAGAAAGAAAGAAGAGAAAAAGATAGGTAAAATTATTGAATCTTACAATTAAGCGCTAAATGCATCTCCAACACGCTCCCTAGAAAAATGATTCGGAATGAGAAGTTTTTCATATTGATAAAAAATCAGAACTAAAAGGAAGTTTTCCCGCCAAATTGTTTGTCCGGTATTATCCTGCTGCGGGGAAGTTGCAGTGGGGCTTCACGACGCAGCCATGGCAGAAAGCGATTCAGCTGTGCATACGCCGTTGCCGCCATTATCATACGCCAACAAACAGAAATCCCAGAAGTCATCAAGCGTTCGGAAGTCTGGACCATCGACTCCGGAGCCCTTTTCGTCACGGGGGCAAGTGACAAAACGTCTGTTTTTTGCCGGAGAAAAAGAAGGAGAAGAAGGAGGAGGAAATGATAAAGCAGTAGCAGAAGACGATCTCAAAACGCCATTGTACGAATCGCCTCCGAAGAAGCCCAAGTCATATCCAAACGAAGAGAAAAGCCCCGTTCTAAAGTCGAAAAGGGTGCTTGATTTTGCAAGCGCCATTAAATCCGTCAGACGGTCTTCTCGCCTGCAGAAGCCCGACGAAGTGGAGGTACCCGCTTCGCCCCTTCGCACCGAGCCCCTCAAATCTTCCATCAGAACCTCCGCCAAAAAAACTGCGAAAAGGCAGTCCAAATCTGCTACTAAAACCCCTGCCCGGCACAAGCCCGGTGAAAAGAGTCAACGAAGAGACAGACGTTTAAAGTGCGTTGCTCAGAAAACTGAGCATGCTGACAAGATAAAAAATACGGTTAGGAAGAAATCCTGTAAGGAGTTTAGCAAAATAGTGTTTGATGGAGTTGAATTTAAGGTTGGGAACTGTGTTTACGTTAGGCGCCTGGATTCGAGCTCTGATTCGGAGGAAGCGGAGTGCGAGGAGTGCCAAATATGTACCAAGGTGGGAAGGGGGATTATGGTGGAATGTGAGGAGTGCTTGGGGGGATTTCACCTGTCCTGCTTGAAACCTCCCTTGAAGGAAGTTCCTCAGGACAAGTGGCTTTGTCCATATTGCGAGCCAAATGCAGGGAACGCAATCCAGTGGAGACGCAGAAGAAAGACCAAGAAGACTGCTAGAGAGAAGCTTCTTAATTCTGAGTTGTGGGCTGCTAGGATTGATAGGTATGCTGCACTTTTCTTTCAGATAATGTTCAAGAAGTTTCTTTCTAATTTTGTTTACTTTCGTTTCTATAAATATGCACACACAGCCCTTGGGGAGAGTGCGACTTTGTAGATATACAGTCCATTTGCTGCTTTTGGTGTGTGCTACACGATTTTAAACATTTCATTTCAATGACCTTGGTTTTGTTGCATCTTGAAGCATTTGGTTGGCTTTTTAGTTTCTTCAGTTGTTACTCAATCAGAGATGTTTTATTTAGCTCAAGAAACTATTGATCATGCAAGTAGTTGTTAATTAGTCATCAGATTTCGGAGTGTGTTTCTAGTAACCCCGATTATGCTAGTATCTAAAAATTTGAAACTACCAAACTCAATAATTCTGTACAGCACAACATTGATTATATGATATGGTACATTCACTCAGAGTCCAACTAAAGCAGACAAAGGTTGTCAGAGGAGCACTGTATTTTGAACCTTAAGCTTAAAGGTGTTCACTTTTAGTTAGCCTCCTTTGTTATCTTGGAAATCCTTTCCTTTTTGAAAGCCACTCTCAACTTGACAAGCTTCATCTAGATCCATTAACTCTTTTATACTTCTTTGACCTCAAACCTTCAAATTTTAGTTTGCTTATTACCTACAAGTTCGAATTGAGTCAGTTACTACCTTTAACAAATATAAGGGATACCTTCTCTCAATTTAACACCTTCCCTTAATTCCTTCCTTTGGAATGTCCCCTTTTTGGAATATACCTAATTTTGCCCAACAAAATCACAAATCCAGAAAAACAACTTATTTACGAAAGTATTCTTTCACTAAATTACACAATAGTAATTGAATTTAGGAGAATAATCAATTAGTCATGATTGCAGATTTCTATTTGTAAATATGCACACTATAGCTTCAACCATATTAGAAACTCAAGAGGAAAACACCATAGGATATACTAGGAGGCTATCCTCCACCATTAAGCCCAAGAGCATCAAACAAACAACCAACTCAATCCGACGCCTTGGCCCTCAAGCATCCAACTTGATGGGTGTCCACTGAATTGAGGGGACCCGTGCTCCTACATCTTCCTACATATTTACAAGTAAACACAATAATATTGCATACCAATTACTTTCCTTAATATTTTAGATTGCTGTACTATTTTGAAATTTTATTCAAATTTGACTTGATCATTTGATTGTTGTTGAATGATTTACAAATGTCTGAATGATTGATTGATTGAATGAATTCCTTTGATAGTATGTTTTGAGGTATTGGTGAGTGATGATTAAGAGATTGTTGATTAGATGATTGATGAGTGGTGATGTAATGGATGTTGGTTTCATATATTGGTTACTGATGATTGAATGTATGCTGATTGATTGTTTGCTTGATTTGATAATTTGTGATTGTTTTTGTGGATTCATGAGTGATGATTGATAAATTATCCTTCAATGCTTGGAATGAATTCTCCTTTATACTTTATTGGTGAAAGGGTCTATACCCTTCATAAGAATTGAGTCACCACTTTTCTTTCTTGCCTTTGAGAATAATATATTATTCCCCAAATTGATCTCCCTTTGGATGTCCTCTTGATGCAGGAGCATCCATGGTGAAAAAGCTATCCTCATCAACCAAAAAGAGAATGATAAATTTTAATTTGCTAAGGTTTGGTAATTTTTATTGTTGGAAAATAAATTGCAATATTAGGCCATAATATTATTGAAATAGTTGGTCTCTTATTAATTTTGCAAATTTTGGTGTTGGAGATAATGTAGGAGGCAATTTTAATGTTTGAAAATTCTGTTAATGTTATGAACCAGAATAACAGAGAAATAAAAGATTCTTAACACAAAACATGCAAGAATAGATGACACAAAAAACACTAATATTTATCCTGGGCAAACCCTCCAACTTGAGGGGAAAAACCCAGCCACACAAGAAATGATGCTTTATTGATAAAATAATAGAGATTTGTGTTCAATGCTTCAAACTAAACCAGCAATCCATCTACTACACACAAAACCAGCAATATAATGTGTGTCTAACACCCAACCAATGCACAAGAAAAAGAAATATATAGAAGACTTGACTCTTCATCTTCGAAACAGAAGACTCTTTACATTCCAAGCACAAGTCTCTTCATTTCAAATGAATGTCTCTTCACATCTCCATGCAAGTCTTTTCAATTTCCAAATGCAAGACCCTTCGCATTTCTTGGACAAGTGATTCGCCTT
>MU228433.1:2067301-2101085 GCA_018584345.1 Thuja plicata | reverse complement strand
ATTGAGTATACATTGCAAAGCTAAGTCCCATCATCATCATGGCAAGAATCTGATATCCTTGAATGAACAACGTAAGCCCGCCTACGTGATTAACCAGCAAATCACATCAATATAACTGAGTTAGTATCCACAGGTGTAAGGAACCTTGGAGTTTTTCTCATGTCCTTCATGAGTAATTACTTTTCAAGAGAGGGTTGAGTGTTTGATATCCTGTATCAAGCGTTCAATTCCTATGTGTTATGTAGTGGTACAAAACTCACATCAACAAAGACCAATAATGAATCAACAATTATTTTGATAGCTTTTTGGCAACAATTTCAACAAGTCTCCTCTCCTACTCCTACTCTCTACTCTTAATCTAATGAGTCTAATTTCTAACCCTTTGCAAATGAGAAGACCTTGGCCTTTTATAGTTGTTCAATTACAATGAAGGGTCAAGATCATTTCAAGATCAAGGGCCAAGATTTACCCACTACAAACCCTAATTAGGGTTACCACACTATCATCCTATTACATGAAGGCACCACCCTATGGGCCAATAAGAAAATTACAATGCTTTTGAGAGCCAATGAGAAAATTGTACACTTGGCATACGATGATTGAGTGTGCTTGACCACGTGTAACTAGAATTTTTTGATTGGTTGTCGACAAGTGGGCGCCACCTCAACATCCTTATCTTGTAGACTTGATCAATTCTTTGGTGATGAGAAAATATCTCTTGATACTCAACATTATCAAGATTTTAATTGTGATGGCATATTCCCAAATTGCTTCATTTTCTCAAATTTTCTCCATCTTCCTTCTTGGAAAATTTCTCATTGCCATGATTTGAACTTGCTTATACTTGTAAACTTGATGTCTCTTTTGATTCCTTAATCTCGATCTTCTTGAAGTGATGAAATCTCCATGCACTTGGATCCTTTCAAAGTGAACTTGGATTTCCAGAGGAAATTCAAGCTGATGATTTTTCCTTCTCCTTGCTCTTTGATTTTGCTTGAACTCCCTCTTGATCTTGCCTTGAATTTGTACTTTGATAATCTAATTTTGAACCTCCTTCTCATTTGAAGTCCTTGAGCTTAACTTTGCCAGCATCTTTTGCTCTCCAAGCCTCTCCTTCAATAATCACCCTCCAAAACAAAGGAAAATTCCATTAAGCTCACAAAATTGATAAGAAATAAGCAAATTGAAGGAAATCTGAAAGCTTTCATGAAATGAATTTGCATCTAGATTCCACTTTTCTTCTACTAAGGCAATTAGATGAAGAGCTTTGACTTTCTTAAGGTCTGATTTTTCTTTGTTTTAGGCCCAAATTGTCTTTTTTTAGCTCTTTACATTTCTGATTTTCATGGAAAATCAGTGAGAATTCCACCCTTAAAACTCCCAAAATCACTGTTTAAGTCTTGAAAATCGTTGTTGTTGAGGGGAGGTAAATCTGCTTTGATTATGGTGAAATGAATTATCTCCATCTCCTTTATATAGTCGATTCAAAATATGAAAAGGCATGACTGTATTTGGGCTGAATTGCAGCCTTCTTGGCCAATGAAAATCATTTCAATTTAATCACTGTGTTGTTTCATGTTGGCCGACCTCATTTAGGGGTGAATTTAGTCTTAAAACCATGTGGCAACTTCCCCTCAATCCTCCATTGGTTTGCCTTATGCTTGGGCGGAATTTGGGGGTGCCTTAGGATTTGAAATCCCAGCTAGGAGTTGGATTCCGCCCCTTAGTTGGGATAGAATCAAGGTTTGGCCATTGAACTCAAATCACATTTCATTTCCTTACTTTGCTCTCTTACTTCCTTTCTTGATTCTTCGATTGAAATTGAATGAGTTTTAAGGTGTTTTAAGGCCAAATTGGCTTGATTCCAATTCTGCTCTGATCTATTATTTCATCTTTATTTCCCAAACCATTACCATCATTTGCATTTGCCTTCGTTTTCATCCTTCATTGTGCAAATTGAAGGCTAGAACATGTCTTAAATACCTCCAATTCATGGCGGAAATCAGAGTGGTGTTGGGATTTTGCCTTTGATTGTGGGTGTAATTCTCACCCTTCTTAGGATTATGAATCCCAAGAGGTAGGTGGATTCCGCCTCCCTCTTAGGATTGGCACTTTCATTTTCATCAACTCTTGCAAACTGATTTTATGTCTCATCCTTGTGGTCTTAATCAAACATCTCATCTTCCTCCTTCGTTCTTGCTTGGTCTTGGTTCAAGTTTGAGAGCTTTCCTTATTTGCTAGAGGCGGAATTTTAGCTTTTCTTAGGATTGAGAATCCCAAGTAGAGGGCGGATTTCGCCCTCTCCTTGGGAAATCCGCCCTCTCCTTGGGACAACCTCCTTTGTTTTTCTAAGTCTCAACTTTCATTCCTCTTCATCAAATCTGATCTTTGTGCAAATCGTTGTTCTTGTCTCAAACACCATTGACTTAGCTCTTGTCCAAATTGTCTCTCATTTTGGTTGCTCTATAAAGTGATGAAATTTAGGAGGGTGTTGGGATTAAGAATCCCTAGTGAAGGGCGGATTCCGCCCCTTTCTTGGGATTTTTCCTTTGCTGTTTCAAACTCTCCTTAAGTCCATTACAACATGCCTTTGATGAGGGGGATCCTTCCCTTCCATTGCTCAAGTTTTAGCTAGTTATACCATGGCGGAAATTTCATCTCCGTTGGGATTAAGAATCCCAAGAGGAGGGTGGATTCCGCCCTTCCCTTGAGATTATTTTGGTTTAGCAAATTCTCCTCCGAAATCATCATTTTGATTCTTCCTTCACTTTTCTCATCAATTTGCACTTGAAACTCGCTTTTAATAGGGGCGGAATTTTGGGGGTTGTTGGGATTGTGAATCCTAAGAAATGGTCTGATTCCGACCTAGTGTTAGGATTTTTCATTTGCAAGTTAACTCCCCAAAATCAAGTTAGCTTCTTCAGCACAAAGGGCGAGAGGATTTATATAAAATATAACATTTAAGTATTTCCTTTCTTATACTATAAGTTATATTTTTACATAAATACTATCGGGATGTTTGAGATAGGTTTCAACTTCATAGGAGTTATAGTAAAGATTCTAGATTTTGGGAGTTTCCGAAAAATTCCAGACTTAGCCAAATTTCAGGATTTAGCACGCCTCCAGCAGTATTACCTCTCACCACCTTTCCCGACTTTCTAAAATGAAATCGAAAACTTGAACAAGGATTTTCAAAAGGTTTTAACTCATTTCATCACCAATCGTCTTGATTTCAACTCTATATCCTTGGTTAGCTTAGCTCGACTCTCGCTCACCCTCTGACAGACTTGACTCCCCAGCAAGCCAAAGTTGCCCAAACTCATCTCTTTGACTTGGAGATTTGAAAAAAAGCTACCAACTAAAACTACCTAAGATCACTACTCGTACTGCCAAAGCAAAAAGAGGGCGTCCCCATTTGCAGTGGGGCGATGGTGTGTAAACCTCACAACAACACTCTTCATAAGAATTGAGTCACTACTTTTCTTTGTTGCCTTTGAGAGTAATATATTATTCTCCAAATTGATCTCCTTGGACGTCCTCCTCAAATGAAACCTTCTCCCCTATATATCTTCCAATGCAAGGGAGAGTCACACCTCTTCATCACGTCTACCCTTTGCAGTGGTCACAATCTTTCACAATTACCACCCTTTGAAAGAGTCACAACCCTTCATCATTGCTGCCCTTAGAGAGTGTCACAACCTTTCATAATTACCACCCTTTGAAAGTGTCACAACCCTTCATCATTTCTTCCCATTCCTTTCTTCTTCCCTTAATCCTTCCTCAATTCCTATGCTCAATTTTTTCTTCCATCCTCTATATCCCCTTTCAAATGAAGTTCACTTATCCTTTTTATATCTCATGTTTGAGAGAGTCACAACTTTTCATTTCATTTTGACAATTCATTAAACTTAACTAAATTTTAATTACGTTATATTTTAATTTTATTCTTTTTATACTTTTAATTAAATTTTATTTTTATGCTTTTATATTTTGATATTATTATTGGATTCTATCTCAAAAAGGGCAAATTACATCCTTACTCATAGATCATTCTGATCGGTTGATAGCTATCAGTACTCATTTACTTATTACCTACCATTTCCCTTATTCCATTTTTAAGTGCTTAATCCTTCAGGTACAACAGAAGTCACAGTTACAAATCTTTTGCAACTCTTTCAATCTTTATGGCTGCCAGCAGCAAGGGGTTGATTCGGGGACCTGGTAAAGAGAAAGAAAGAAAGAAACCTTGCTTATAACTCATTCAAATAACTCATGAATATATACATGAGTAGGTTGCATAACTTTGTAAGATGCCAATTCTTGTATTCTCATGTTACTTGCCAATAAAACTGGGGAATGTGATTACTAAGTGAATATTTGATAAAGGATGTTGCACCATCCTAAAGCATATATTAGCCAAATGGTAAGTTTGTTGTGTTTCCTCCTAGACACTTAAGGAGCTATTATAAACTAATGCATCTGCTCAAAGCATCTGAATGCATCTGCTCAAAGCATCTTGATGTGCATAGTGAAATCTACACTAAATAACTATGAATTAATTGAAAAAAATCTGTATCTTTTAGATCTTTGCCTTCACATTTAGGGTATGCTATGAGCCTTTCGTTTATGCTTATGTTTGGTCTTCTTGTGGGGAGCAAAAACCAATCCAATGCTGGTAATATTTGCTGTAGCAATTCTCAATGTATGGAAATGTACGGTAGCCCCAAAACTGTAATAGCTCCAATTTCCTTTTCTAACATGTACAGTAGTGATAAGGGACAATGGAGGACATAAAGAAAATGATACAGATCCTTCCATATATGGTAACACAGCCAAATTAAATCTAATCTTTAGTTTTAATTCATACAGTGTCCAATAAAAGAAGAACTCCTCCATTTTTGTGTGACAGCTACAATCATCAATTAAATATCGTTCATAACTTCATTTCTACATATTTACGATGATTCTAAACATTGTCCTAGCAAGAATATTAAAGGTATGGCCAAGAGAATAAAAATTATAATAATAAAGAGTACGGCTAGACCAGAAATATACTAATAATATTGCTTTTGAACGTCAATTGATATAATGTTCTCAAAATCATTGTAAACATATATCTAATATAAAATTTGAAAACTCATTGTAAAATACCAAATTAGAAAATTGAAAAGTTCTTCAAATTTTCAACTGATAACTTGTAATTATATATAAGCTACATTTTTCAGCACAACTTTTGGAATTTTTCAATATACTCCTAAAATAATCTTTCCACACATGCAATATTTGGGGGGAATCACTTCTCAGTTCTCACAGATATTAGGGTTTTTGTCCCCAAATCAAATCCAAATATCTAGAGTGTTTTAATCCTCTGACTAGAAGGTGAACACCACATTCTCAATCTTCAAAAAAAGGGTTTTTCGACAACAAACAAGGGATAATTTTCTTCAAGCCCAACTCCTTTAATAATCCCTTGTTTTCTATTTTTTTTTGGTTAGTAAAGTTATATTTATTAATTTATGATATGAAGTTACAATTTTATCAGATAAAAAAATTGCCCTTATTGGCACCGAATCATCCCTGGAGCCCCATGTTCATACCTGCAACTCAAAATTACAACTACTATCATCCGCTGTTTTACCCTACATCAGCTACCCATGATCACACAATTGACAAATTCAAACCCTATTTTACAAAATTTACTAGAAATGCTACCCAATCCAAGCCCTATCAAACTTGACTACCATACATTTCATATGTCTATACAAATAGGGCATTTGTCCATGAAACCAAAATATGCAAATGCGGTATCAAAACACAATTCATATCAACATGAAAAAGAAAAATTTGAAACATTCCCACCCGGGACACGCCACCACCTTGCGTCGTTCTTGTGGTTCATCTTGGACTCCACCTTGACCTCAGCTAGCTCTGCCCCTTCCTCGACGTCATGCCCTATTTCCACTGCGTCCTCTGCCAGTAGTGCAACTTGCTCCTTGACCCCTTCTTTGGCCGCGACTGCGTACTCTTCCTCCACTTCTTTTTGTCCCATTTCTGCCACCCCAGGCCCCTGTCTAGTGGCATTGTCCACACTGTTCCCTCTCCAATAATCTGCCAACTTGAACTTGAGAGAGTCCTTGTCAAACTCTTCCTTGCTCAGCTTAGATTGTATTACCCTTTCCCAATCAATTGTGTAATCTTGAATCACCAACCACATTCTTCTCGCATCAGCTTTCCTCGACTCTCTATTCACACCAGCCTGCCAAAGCACAAAAGGGTGGATGTGTCCAGGAAATCCAAGAATGTGCACCCAATCTCCCAACTCTGTGTTGAAGCCCCTCCCTAGATCGACAGACTGGAGTAGGGCATCAAGACCTTGCCTCCATTCAGCTTTCACACATCTTTGGACAACCCTCCTCACCTCTTCAACCTCGCCAACCTCAAGCCATCAAGCACAGAACATCGAGGATATGTCCGTATTTGTGTAGTATTTGTAATTTGCAATCAAGAAGTCTATCCCCAACAATCCCCTCACCATGATCAGGAAAAACAGATCGTCTATGGCAAACACAATCTTCAATCTCTCGTTGGAAATCTTGCCTCAAAAGGACATGTGTTGTTTCGTTGCCTTCAAGCCAAAATTTGCTTCCATTTTTCCTGCTTTCTTCTCGCTCCTTCACCGCCACAAACACAAATGACAATTTGTCATTTCTCTCTACCTTTCATTACACCAGCCGTAGGCAGAGTGAGCATTTACCCAGTGTACCTCTAATCCTTTCAAATCCTCTGTCATTATTCTTGCATTAATTACATTGCCTCTCCTAACACCATCCATCACTAGCGGACAACATGCCATATGATTCGTTAACTTGGAAAATACGTCAGTGACACCTCACCACACATCATGGGGTCAAAGCTATTGCCACCTTGGATAGGTAGTTGGCTAGGGTGTTGCCCTCCCTATAAATATGGGTAATTCTGAAGTTGCAAAAATTCAAAAGTTTCTTCCGATTAATTGAAATGATTTTGTCAAATTTCCAAACACGGGACCTTCCATTGGCGATGGCATTTACTATCATCTGCGAATCGCCTTCGAGATGCAACTGTTCTACCTGGATTCCTTTTGCCATCTCCGCCGCCAATAGGGCCACTTGGGCTTCAGCTTCGTTATTAGTGCCATCTTCCATTTTTTAGACTCAGTTGCCAATATATTGTTTGTGGAGTCTCTCGCCACATGCCTTGCCCTAGATGGACCTGGATTGCCTTAAGAGGCCCCATCGAAGTTTATCTTGATCCATCCATCCTCAGGTTTCACCCATTCCACTCCATCCCTCTTATGACTAATAGGATCAACCCTTGGTTGCCTATTAACAAGCTTCTTGTTTTCTATTTTTAGCTTTCAAGAAGTCTAGAAATTCTTTTTAATTTTATTTTAATATTTCAACTTGTCTCTTTGTCTTAGTGACACTTTTGACATCATCATTATAAAATATCACAAATGATATATTCTGTAATTTAATAATAAAATATAAGTTGCCTTTTATAATATTAAAGCTACTTTTTGGGCAACTTTAATTAAATTATT
The DNA here is from genome assembly GCA_018584345.1 of Thuja plicata. Taxonomy (NCBI): domain Eukaryota; kingdom Viridiplantae; phylum Streptophyta; class Pinopsida; order Cupressales; family Cupressaceae; genus Thuja; species Thuja plicata. The sequence goes on along the minus strand of MU228433.1, from coordinate 2,093,503 downwards.
TAACTTAATTTGAAAAAGGCGACATGACTCATCGATTGCTTAACGTCTTCTATTGTGATCCATCTTGATTCTAAATTATGTTCTCCTTTGCTGATTCTCTTTTTTTTTGTCTTTATCTTCTCTTCCTACCCTTGTTCTCTCACCTTCTTGCTTATCTCTTCACCAATCCTCAGCAAAATTTTGGTGTTTTTGCTTCATTTTTATATAGATTAATATTATTAACATTATCCATATTTAATGATAATGTAAATAACCATTAAATGGTTTAACAAAAACTCTAAATGCAATATGTCCTTGTCTTTCGTTTAGTAATTGCTTAAAATTTCCCATAAAAACCAGCTTTCTCCTAAACAAAGACATCATTAATGCACCATGGACTGGCTATGAACACTTCAAATGCAGTAGCTCACACTATGGATGCGTTTCACTTATACTTTTCTATTTTCAAAAGGTTTATTCAGAATTAGTTTTCCTTAAATGAAAACCATCCTTTATAAACTTGTAAATATGGACCTGTATACAAGCATTTCTGGACTACAGATAATGCAATTTTTCAGAATCTCTTACGAGACACGATAAATGAAATAAGCATTCTGAATGCCTTCCTATCTATAAGATGTTGAGTAGATCATATTCCAGTCACATTAATGCTAATCCTATTATAAAAATACAAGGGTTGCAACTTATCATCACTCGACAAGAATAATGCATGTTTGTAATAGTTTTCACTGCAGAAATTGATCTTCCCTCAAATTTTTATATAGGCTATGGAAGGAACCAGGTGGTTCGTACCAGTTTACAGGACGCTGGTTTATTATACCCGAAGAGACAACTATTGGAAGACAACCTCATAACCTCAAGAGGGAGCTTTTTCAAACTAATCATTTTGATGACAATGAGGTACACTAGATATTGCTGAACTTTATTTGCACTAGCAAGGGGAATTTCAGGTTTTAGATACCCATTATACATCATTTTATCAAAAACAGTTAATTCAATTGTTCATATTTATCATATGAGCTGGAGCTTTAAGGATAAGTCTTATGTGTTCTATTTTTATCACATGCTATTTGAACGTAATTTTTTTGTAACAAACAATGAGCACAGGTTAAAGTTGAATCAGTATAGTTATGTATATTATCTATATTTTAAGAACTTGAGATGATAATGTCAAAGTTCTTAAAGTGTTACCATTTACTTTTGTAACCCACATACATAAAGTAATGTTCCTGCAAAAGTATTTCTTATGGCACTGAGTCGAATGGTGGTTCGAGAGATCAAAGACTATTTGGCCTGTGAATGCACTGCTCTGGATGGTTGTAATGCGGCTAAAATGCTTATACTAAAAGTGAAATTTAATGGAACTGGGTGTGGAGAAAAACACAAATTAAACCAAAATGTATAAATCACGGAAGGCATAGATCTTGGGCAAAGAGTTGGACTAGAGCAAATTTGCTTTCAATTGAATAGACTTAGATTATACAATTTGTGGTGGTTTTTTACTTACTATTCGAAAATTAAGGATTACTTGATCCTCTAACTCCTTTCCCAGTGAAATGCTTCATTGTAATGCGTCCAATTTTGAATTAGTAACAGGATAGCTACAACTACTTGATTGTTGGAGTTGATGCTATTATATAGCATACACAATTGTGCCAATACCATTTTGTGATTGATGCAAATTGCTGTCCTGAAGGGGAATTAAAGAGGAAGTGCTTTGATGCTGATATATCACAAATTTCTTTCCTTAGTAGAAGTAGAACAGAATATATAAAAGATTCTTTCATGAAGGTATTTTAGACCTTTCAGTTCTTCTCAAGTGTAGCATGTTAAAACTTATAAGATTCATTGGTTCCTCTGGATAAATTCAACATTACAAGTATCATAGGAAACTAAATGAACACCATCATATGGCCAGATTAGAGCAAATTCATATTTATCTACAAAAATATAGTTCACTGAAAAGCCAGGGAAAACCAGTGAAATTTTTAGACCATCCACAAGATCTACCTTCCAATGGGAACTCTCTTAAGTCCTGCATCCCTATAATGCAATTGTGACATGACAAGGACAAAAGTCAGCGGTGAACCATGACCAAGAGAAGAAATGTTTGTGATTGTATTTTTTAGACATACAACCTTGCTTACCTAAAATCTGAGCAGAATTTGATTTTCCTTTACTGAGTAATAAACAACCAAGAACCCACCAGTGAAGGTCATCTGGCTCATGCATCCAAGCTTGGTTCTAATGTTTAGCCATTGGTAAACAACCTAACCTGCTAACCAACAATGCCATCACTCACCAAAAATCTACCCAATGTTCACCCTTTTAAACAATACCTTTGGCTTTGTCTATAATTCAGTCTTATTAAATTTTATTATCCTGTAGTTTCAAGTTTTAACTAAAGCCTGGATAATATTGATAGACAACTCATTGAAGAATCTGTCAATACTAAAACCATTAAAGATTCCTTATTTTTTTTTTCAAAATAATCATATATTATTAATATATTAATAGATCAGTACATGAGGTGGCTACAGCAGCGAGCAGTGCAAACAAAGTGGAACAATGTTCAGTAACAGTAGCTGGTCCAGCAGTGAGCAAACACAGCATAAAACTGAACAGAGAATAGTATCATCATAAATACGTTAGCCACATACACTGAGTAGAAGCAAAAATGTGGAGATACTATCAATAAGTTGTAACATGTGGATCTGCCATTTGAAGTCTTCCACAACAGGCCATTCAGTAGAAGGCCTTCACAAGAATCACAACATATCAGCCTGTTAACAGTAGCTTGGATGCTTGTCATGTAGTTCTTCATCGAGGGTGGTGCCAAGGGAGACCATCACCTGTGTTCTATCAGCAAGAGAAAACAACTGATCATGATGGTGGTCCTGTTTGGCCTCAAGAACAAACAGGATTGGGAAGTAACACCTTAATAGCCATATCAATATGAATTCTCTCTACCATAGAGTGAAATTCGATGCTTCAATGCATCAATTTGGATTTGAGCTTTGAAAGGAACCAAGACCACATATCGCAAAGGGAGGCCCTTAAACTGAATGGGGTCCCCAAGTAGCGGGTAGCAACATCATGCCAAATGAGAAACCATTTATGTGGAATTCAAGGTAAAGTGAGAGCTGGATGATTCATGAATTATTATGTTTTGTGCATAGCTAGTTGGGAGCCCAAAATAGAATAGTATATGTTAAATACATCCATGGCGTGAGCTAGTCCATTTGGAATGCTCTGAAGAAAGGGTAAATTGTCATCCACATATCCTTGATGGCAGAACTATTGGGGACGAGGGAAACACCATGGATGACATTATTAGAATGGGCATCTTGCAATAGCATTAGCCTTGGTGAATGGATATCTGAAAAGCAAATAGCAGGTAGGGATGAACACTAACAACAAGGGAATCATTCTCTGCAACAAAAAGGAGCTTATATGACAACAAAAAGGAGCTTGATATGATTGATGAGGTGGGGCTCAAGCCCCAAGTTGAGAGCATCTTGTAGATGAAGAGCCAATAAATTGGATTGTAAGCTTTGTCATAGCTCATAATCTTTGTAAGCCTCAACAATGTAGATACTTTTCAACAACATTCAAAAGATTTCTTGGAAACCATTGTGTTTTTGATTAGATAAGCAGGGATTTTGAAAGGGCCTTGATCCCTTGTACAAATAAAAAGATTAAGCTTCAAGCACAGAAGAACACCAAAAACAGCTTACAGAAAAAACGAAACAGCCAACAGGACAATAAAACAGGGCTACACATAAGATTTCTTGGAAACCATTGTGTTGATTTTGTCACAATGTGAGATTTAGTATTCTATAAAAAAGATTTTTGCAAGAGGATGCTTTCATGGAGGCCAGGTGCTAACAATATTATCTTCTAACTTATAGTGTGATAGTCCCCATTGAATTTACATATACTTTTTCAGCCATTAGTTCACTATGTGAAATTTTCTTTCTTTATCATTATTTTTACCATTTTACATCATGTAGGTTAGCTTGCACGTTCTTACAGCATTAAACCTAGATCAATACGCCAAAGCCTAGCAAAGGCAAATTATTTGGAGTATGCACATTGTGGAGCATAGCATTTACAAATACATATGGGCATATCTTAGGGGCCTATAGTTTTTTTTATTTGAACATGATTTTTTTTGGGATTTTTTGTTCCTCTATATGAGGGGGTCTCACTCTTCCATACATAGATGAGGTCTGTTTGCTCCCCTACAATATGGGAGTAGTGCCCAAATCATTTTATTTTGTGGAATATTGCAACGTGGGTTAACTAGAAGAAGGTGAAACTTCCGTCAAACTCAAATTCGATAGACAACACCTAAAGAGATGGCCACACCTATGTTACCGGAAATGAGAAACAAGATATTTAGAGGTTGCATATAAGAAACAAATATATATTCAAAAAGTTAGACTTATTATAAAATTTTATCCCATATAAATAAATATGCATGCAAATTAAACTTTTAATTAAATCTATCTAAAAAGTTATAAAAACAACTTTATAAATTAATTTTAAAAATAGTTTCTATAAAATATAATTATAATTTATAATAAAGATAAAAACAAAAAAAATATAAAATAAAATATCATTAAAAAATATAAAAGATAATTATTTAAAATAAATATTACATGATAAAAGATTTTGATTTGAAATTAAATTTGAAACTTTTTCAAGGTTACTCGAAAATCTTTTCAAAGATTGATAAACATACATGCAAGTTGCAGAACTATAAGAAATTTTAAAAAATAAAAGAACTTCCAAATATCTGATTCCATTGAAGAAGGAAAGAAGCCAATAATTTCAGAAATTTTTTGTTTGTTTTTCATTCAATATGGATACAACTGTATTACACACAGTAGATATTATCTGCGCAATACAAAGTGGAAATATTTGACTCCCTAGCAACCGTGGGAATGACATGACAGTCTTGATAGAATGAAGGGATTTTAATATTGCCCATGAGGCCAAGCAGTCTAAGGGACCAAGAGCTCCAGAAACAACACTATTTCAGATTTGAAGATTTCTCTCTATGCCAGCTACTATTGTTATGAATCTTGACTGAGAAAGTTGCAGTTTTGTAAAGCCTTGCTTCCTCAAACAACTTGCTCAGATTGTTCACCTTCAAATTGTTTTCAAACCTATCTACCACGGGGACACGTCCTCTATTCTTTTACCCCAATTTCCGTCCTTGAAATGTTTCGGGGACTTGGGGATGGATAGGAAATGTCCCTAGTGTCCCCTTTTGCCTCCAAAAAAGGAAACATCCATGTGATGTCTGAGAATTTTGCAGGGGACGACCCTACAACCTAGCCACATTTTGAATGACATTTAAAAAAAGTACCTTTTTAAAAGAAAAAAAGGGGCAAACAAGCCCGCATGAACCCCTCATCCCTCTAGAATAAATCTAAATCTAATCTTTCATTCATATCAACCAAAAAGAAAATAACTAAACTCATTCATTCTATCATTTCCAAACAAAGTGAAGTGGAAGAGATGAGCAGCAGGAGGTGAAGTGTTGAACAACAATTGAAAGAGGAGTCTAGGGCATCAAAGCTTCTACACTAGAGGTAAGTGATTCATCTTTTGTTTGTTTTTGACATTTGTTTTACATTTTTAAAGTTTTTTTCAAGTTTTTCAACACGTAGGGAGGGCATTGTGAGTCTATTTATTTTTTATTTGAACTTGCAGCTCTCTTTTTCAATTATTATCAAAACAAAATCATGAGCAGCAGTGGTAGTAGTGATAGTGAGAATGTTGAAGTCCAAAGGCAAGAAATAAATAGACCTAGTAGTATGGAAGCCATTGGGGGTCCTCAACTTCAAACCCAGCAGGTTCAAAACCATTTGATCGCCCTTCCCAAGTCCTCAAAACCTATGCAAAAGGCCCATTCAACCCCAAAAAACCTCCATTACAATTTGCAACTTTTGAATTTACGAACCAGAATAGTGAAAAACATAAGATAACAGAACATCAAAACAAATCGACATATCCTGGGAAAAACCCTCCTCACTGAGGTAAACAACCCAGCCCACAAAATAAATCCTTTAATTAGAGTTCCAAAAATGATTACAAAATCTCAGACTTCTCTGGATGACTTCAATACACAATAATTGTTCAGAAATACTCTTCAAAATCAGAGGGTCGACAATACAAATATCAAATGTAAACTAATCTCAAACTGAGAAAAGTAAGCTAGAATTCTTATCCGCCAAGTCTCTTCCTATCTGAAAATACTGATAAAATAATAAACTCACAGCAGCAACTGAAATTCACAATAACTCTCTTCCAGTAATTCCAAAGCAACCATGCCCAAAAGAAGAACACACGATATGAAAGATATCACAATACATGAAGGAGAGGCAAACAAGATCGGTTACAAAGTCTACTCAACTTCCCATAAGGAAAATGCCAAGGAGATGTGAACTGATAAGTCAGCATAAGCAAGGAATCAGTGAAGGCGAGGAGACCAGGAGAAGAGATTCCACACGCAGCTAAATAATTCAACGTCATGATGCCAACAAGGCATGATTCTTCAACACATGAAATCGGAAATGATAGACACGATCAGGAGAAGCATATGCGCACGAACACAAAAGGTAAGAGATAACTCTCACGCAGCTACATGCTTCAACAGCAACAAGAGTTGATAAAGATATGAAAAAAAATTCTGGGGTAGTAGAGTATGGCAGTGCCATTTGTGCGACGATATATGGGCAGCTATGCTAGTGTTTATTGCCATCTTTTGTGTATAAGTATTCAAGTGATGAAAGGTTGCAAAATAATAGCTCAAGTTGAAAAAATTGAGGCAACTATATTGCATATGGTGGGGGAGGCATTAGGTAAAGGGAATCCATTAGAGAGTGTGCAGCCTAGTGTGTCAAAGCCTACATGATCCGTGGATGTTGCTTCTCATGGGGGAGAGGGTTCTACTACTACTACTAGGGGAAAGAAGAGAAGTGCTAATGCTGCAGATTTGTTTAGTGGACAAACAGAAGATGTTGCTGAATCCTCTATTGCTAAGTTTTTATACGCTTGTGCCATACTCTTTCATGTCTCACATTCACCATATTTTAAATAAATGTTCAAAGATGCTCCAAGGTGAGTGTTTTGATGGAGGATATGAGACAAACATGGATAAAGGATGGATGCTCCATAATCATGGATGGGTGGGCCAGTATCAAACATCAACCACTCATCAATCTTATTGTCACTAGTAAAATAGACTCTTATTTTCTTAGATATGTAGATTTAACAAGGAAAATGAAGGATGCAGACTTGCAATTTCAGATTTTGAGAGATGTCATAGAGGAGGTTGGAGCATACAATGTTGTGTAGGTAATGACCAATTCAACCTCTGTGTGCAAGTTAGTTAGATTGATGGTGGAGGGTGCTTATGAGTAAATTTATGGGACTCCATGTGTGCATGCATTGAACAATAGCTTGAAAGACATTGGGAAGATATATATGTCAGAGGCTAGATATGTTGCAGATGTTCATATGCAACCATCACACTTCACTTGCTTTATTTGTGACATTTTCAAGGAAGGAATTCCTCAAGCTCGTGGAAACTAGATATGCCAGCTACCTTATTTTGTTAGAGAGGATGCTTAAGGTCTAAGAGGCTCTACAATCAATGGTGTTCAATGCAGAGAGGGGTAGAAGGCATGAGGGAAGAAGTGTGAAACAAAAATTCCTTGTTGATAACTGGTGGTCCACAATGAGGTAAGAAAAACGGCTTTGCTGATTTTATTATTTAACATTTTTTATGTTAATTTAGTTTAGTAATTTGAATTTCGTATATGTTTCACATGTGCATTCATTTTTTTTAATATTGGTTTTTTAACTTGTTTTCACTTGTAGATATGTTTTCTCCTTCATTGAGCCTATTGTGCAAGTGATTACAGAGATTTATGAGACCTTTGATGTTTCTAACAACATACCTTGCCATCGCCTAAAAAATGGCGAAAAAGTAACCCCTTACCAGAAACACGTCCGCTGTCCCCTGCTGTCCTTGCCCCAGAAACTTTGTGGAACATAGTCTCAAACTGTTTACATATATCCTCGTAAGCTGCACACCCAATGGAGTGCCATTTAGTTTCAATCTCCCCTTGACTACAAAAGATGCAAATTCTTTCTTCTCACTCTTCCTTGGGAGTTATCCATCTACTCGTTTCACAACTAAGATGATGGGACCCAGTCCTCAACTATGTTATTAAGATTTTAGCTATTTCCCTTGATTTCATCCCTTAGACAAGCCTTTTCATTGTGCGTCTACATGGGGTTGAATTCTTTGACATATTTTGTTTTCTTTTGACCACTTAGTTTTTTCCCATGTTAGTTCTGAATTTTTACAGCACCCAATTTTTTATCTCCTCATTAGAGTAAGAACAATCTTGCCAACTGATGTCCCATTTGTCCATCCACTTGTCATTTTTCTTTCTCCATGTCTTCATCCTGCATTTTAACTCTCCTCCATAGTAACCATTTTGGGCCACAGTGTTCATCCATGTTTTCAACCTTTTTAAAGTAAAGTAACAAATGAATTATTGCTGAAGCCTCCATTGGGAGCATACCAGCCTCAACTAAAAGGATCACATAGGGGATTGTTGATTTGACTTGAGGCTACTAGTGATTAAGTGTTTTTGAATTCTTTCTAATTGTCTCCACTTGTAGTTTGACATGCTACTCCCCCAAACTTCACAACCATAAAGGACAACTGGAATGACCAATAAACCAAAAAGGGTTTTCTTGCTTTTCCACTCCCATAGTTCTACTTTTCTGTACCTGTTCTAAAGAGGGCAAGAAGCTCTCCACCCCTTTGGATCCTCTTTGTCCTACAAGTCTCTCAATTGAGCTTGTTTTGAAAATCAATTCCTAGGTACTTGTACTCTTCCACTATCTCGAAAGAATTTCCTTTGAAGATAAAGTTAGCCTGCTGCTTTTTTTGCTTCAAAGAAATAAGGATGATTTTGGTTTAGCTGATATTTACTTGCACCCCAACCTCCTGGCAAAAGAGCTCTAAAGCTTTCAAGGGTTCTCTCAAAACATGGGCAGATTTCGATATTAAAATAAGATCATTTGCATACAAAAGAAGCTTCACCATGTAGCCCGCTAATTGATTGTCCTCTCCCATGGTGTTTCTTAACCACTCTTCTAGCTTATCAATCTATAAATCAAATAACATAAGGGAAAGAGGACACCCTTGTTTGACTCCGATGTCGCCACCAAAGCATTCTGAATCCTTCCCTAGTTCTGATTTTTGCTCTAACTTGCTCACGAAGCTTATGGACAGCTGCTTTATACTTGTTTGGAATCCTAAGCTCTTCCATTCTTCTCCAAAGCTAACAATAGGAATAGTGTCAAAAGCTTTTTTGAAACAACGAAGCAACAAAATGCCTCTTTACCTTGGCTGTCCCAAACATTTTCAATGAAGTGCCTAAGTGTGATACAATGATCAATGGTAGAGGGCCTTGGCCTAAAACCAGCCTTCCCTTCTGCTGTTTTACTCTCTTTTTCAGCCCAACTCCTGATTCTGCATTCCATCATGCTCCCAAATAGTTTTCCAAGAAGAGGATTCACCATGATAGTGCTGTAGTTGGAAGGATAATTGATGTCCCCACTGTTAAAAAGAGGAGTAACGACATTGGTGGTCCATTCCAAAGGAAAGATGCTTTGAGTGATGTCATTAAAATTTCTTTTGATGCACAAAGCCAATGTCTTAACACCCCATTTTAAAAATTTGGCCCGCAACCTATAATTGTCTTGAGCTTCACTACATGCTAATTTTTTTTCCCATGTTTTTATACGTGTCTTGAGCTTTACCGCTCGCTTAGAAGCAACACTTGCAACATAAAACACATGTTGCCCATCATGATGCGAAATGTGGCCTCACTGTCATGTTATTTGGTAAGAGAGGGCCACACAATTGAAAGAAGTGCCATCAAAGGGGAACATGCTTTTAGTGCAATGGGGATTTGTCATTTTCCCATTGAATGATGCATCAAGATGGAAATTTAGTGGACAATTTTGTGCTAGAGAAGATACTTATCAATTTTTCTATTTTTTATTATTTTTTCACAATTGCGTTAACATTTGTCGCTAACTAAGTGAACCATAGTGTTCATCTATTAAGGGACTCAATGGTTGGATGTTATGTATCATGAATATTTGACCGTAAAATTCTCTATATTGATGTTTGGTTTTTATTGTTTTGTCTTTCAAAGGTCTCACTGTATACTTAGCAGACTATGAGTTGCCTGATTGAAATGTATTGACTTATTTGACTTTGATTAGTTGAGTTTTTCTCATAAAGCACCATCTTTAATATGAAATATGAAGTCTTTGATTTGACTATGGATATACAATTGGGGGTTAATCTTATACCTACTAAGTATTTGAGACTTCATGATTTGACCTCAAATTCACTTGAATCAATTGGAAATTGATTTTTTAAACTATTCTTGTCTAGATTTTTGTTGAAATCAGATTCAAGAACATTATCCCATCGTGGCCCAATACACTAAAGCTTAATAAACCAATCCTTTCCATTACACACATCAGGGTGAAAAGTTACCTTACACAACATTTACAAATACCATAGTTCCAGGACTCTCTGAGTCCTAGCGAGTCCTGAGCCGAGTGATCCTAGCCAAGTTCCAGGGACCTGGGACTCTCGAGGAACTTGCGCTAGGCAAGACTCACTAGAAATTGGTTTTTTGCCAAGTCCTGCTGAGCCTTGCCGATTTTTTTGCCGGACCTTGAGTCGGGTCAGCCTTGCTAAGTCTGCGCCGAGTCCGAGTGTCATTTGTATGACAAATTTACATGGTCATATAAATACAAATGATCAAGGGGTTCAAACTCTCGGTGTTAGATCCAATGAAATTTTGTCATCTGATTATGATTATCTTGTTATTAATGCTTGGTCTTCACTTTTTGTTTCTCAAAGGTCTTACTTTTTACTTTGTAGACTTCTATGAATGATCTGATTGTCATGTATGTAGATCTATTTGATTTTGATTTTATCGAGTTATGGGCTCTAAGCATTATCTTTACTATGTATATCAAGTTTTTGATTTGTATTGTCTGGATTGCCTAGGCTCTTTCTATCTTCACATGTTCCACTAAAATAAAGAAGTATTTGAGTTTCCATCGACCTTTGGCTCCCTTTAATTGACGATCTAATTCTAGTGGTTAGATGGACATTTTTAAGATGATTCTTGCAGGCTTTAGAGAGAATACTTCTGCAGCTAGTTCTATATCATGAATGGTGGCTATATCCAAGTTGAACCAAATAACTCAATTACCGCAATAGGATTTTCTTTCTTCTGTCATAACAACTTCTAAAATAAAGTCAAAGATTTAGTGCCAGATGATCAACTTTGGTCTTGTTGATGTGAGTTTTGTTCCACTACAACATACATAATCAAACACTTGGTGCTTCAAGATGAAATACCAAATAATCAATCCTCTCTTGAATAGGGTCAATCCTTATGCTAAGCTTGTAAAGTAGGATCACAAGGTGACTTAAAGGTTCCTTGTATTGTGGATACTTGCTCAGTGAAATAATGTCATTTGTTGGATCATCAAGGGGACTTACGTTGTTCACTAAGATTTGTTAACTTGGTTCAAAGGATTTGGCTTTACAAAGTGCAATGAAATATACTCTTTTGATTTCCAATTTTTGACTTTAACTTAATCTTCTAATTTCTTAACACTCCTACTCCTAATTGTGAATGCGAGGAAGTGTGATTGACTTGGACTCTACTAGATGTGGTTTTATCAGCGACCTCCACCCCACCTAGTGCAAGCTTCTAAGGTATACTTGAAGGTTTTCAAATCAATATTTCCTCTTCAATTCCATCGAACAGATGCAAACTAAAGATTAGATATCAATTGAAGTTAAGTACTTTTAATTACTAGCTTACCACACAAGGCACACTTACAATCAACAAGAGGCTAGTAGCCTAGTTTAGGTCGAGTCAAACAAGTAAACATCCACAATTACTCTCATTCACTTAAACTACTTGAGAAAATTCTAATCTAAACAACTTGAAATGAAAATCTATTCGAACAACTTGGAATGAAAATCTATTCTAAATGAGGGATGTAGATCATCATGCAACAATGCAAACTTGATCACAACAATTCACCATGCAAGACACAATAATGAAAAGTAGAGAAAATTTGGCATTAGATTAGCAACAATTCTCAAACAACCTCCCTTACAAATGAGAGGGGTCGGGGTTTATATAGGAGCCCCAATTGCAATGAATGACCAAGATTGATTTGAACCAAGGCCCAGATTAATCCATTACGAACCCTAATTAGGGCAACGAAGAATAGCCAATTGAAATGAAGCACCACAAGATGAGCCAATGAGAAAATTCAAAGGCTTGAGGACCAATGGGAAACAAGGAAGCTGCCTAGTCATCATACAACTCATCATTCAAGACGTACACTCCTTTTTCCTTTTCCCTTTTAGCGAAATCAATGAACTTAGCCAAAATTGCACTAAGTTCCTCCATGTCAATACTGAGAAGGCCACCATTTTGAATCTCCATAACCTCCAACTTTTCCATGCAAGTGCTCAATGTGTTATCCCAATCTGAAGTATGCCACTGTAGATCATTAAAAGGAACCATAAGTGAGAAGAATCCATTCAAGTGACTCTTCTCAAGAGAGTCTATGCCTCTGAAAATAAATTGAATCCATCATCGCTTTCAGCCTATCCAAATCCAACTCACTAGAAGCATCAATATCAAGATCAAGCAACTCCTCGATCTCAATAAGGACCTTCGAACGTATCCCCAAGATAGAATCCTCAATATCCTCATATTGGGCATGCACAAGCTCATATGTAGTCCTCCTAATGACTAATGAGAGATACCAATGACCAAAGTCATATGCACTCCCTCTATCAATAACTCCCTCCTGTGTCAGGATTGATGTGGGGATACCTCTCAATGCCTTGAGACGAGGAATAACGTTGTGTTCAATGGGCTGAAATTCCTTCCATATCTCATCCAATCCTTGCATTTTATTTATCAATATTGGGGTCCTTTCATGTGCTAGAGCTATCCTTCCAAGAAAGGCCTCTGCTTGCTCCTTGATATCATCTGCCCATACTTTCACTACGCCACAAGCACAATGCGAATCCTGAGAAGTAGGGGCATATGGAATTAGTGCTGTGCTCTCCTGTCCTGATGGATGCATATGTTTATTTATGAACTCCATTATCAAAGTCTCTAATTCCAGTTCATCCCTTTCTTTCATCCATTTATTCTTCCTCTCTTCAATTGCATCCATAGTGCCTCTCAGTTTCTGAAATTTTTGTTCTCCAGTTGTTGGCCCAATATCGAATGAGGAGATATGGTAATCATTAGGAGTAATCTCATCCTCATTCCTATCTTTAATAAGAACAACCAAATGCACAGTGTGAGATACTGACTCATCCCTAGTAATCTTATGAATTCTCCTTGCTGGTTTAGGTTCCCCCACTTTGCCAATCCTCCTCAAGAATGTGTTAATGTCATCCATAGGGATCACCTCCTCTCCCCTTCTTTTCTTCATGCTATCTCTGAGCCATTTAGGGACTGAGGATAAATCCATGCCACCCTACACATGTTCATCATCATTAAGTCCCTTCAATGCTGAAATGACCTCCTCAATCTCCTGAGTGTTAAGATCAGGTTGTCTCATATCATTACCTATATAAACCAACTGTATTGTAGGGGAAGATGGCAATAACTCTGTAACTTGTACTAGAATGCGTGGATGAAGCTCCCTCCTGACTATCCTGTGTAAAATCTCTGTATCTCTTCCCTGTACTGAATCATCATCCACTGTTTGTGTCCCTATCTCCATAGTTGACGAAGAACTAGGAATAGGAGTAGGTGTGGCAGACCCATGTCTTTTGCTCAATCAGTTTGTGATGTCTCTGCCACATTACCCCCTTCCTTTGAAGTTTGTCCTGTATTCTGAATGCGCAGTCCTGAAGTGCTATGTCTACCACATCTTCCTCCTCACAGCCTCTTCTATGTCTACCTTGTGTTTGTATTTCATGCCCTTGTGGATTTGGATCTTCTGGACTGGATCAAAATCCTTCCTTGCCTTGTATGCTCCTAACTGGTAGAGTTGTATCTCTGCACTGGCTGTCCCTGCTGCTTGTAATGAAGGGCAAGACTCAAGCATTTTCCCCAAACGTGATGGAGGAAGGCATTCCTTGTCTGTGCTTTTCTTTCTGCATAAGATCAAACTCTGAAAGCTATCTAATCACCTCCAACAAAACCATCTTGTCTGTAGGATACTTGGGAAGTTAATATGGTTCTGAGGAAAATCCCCGGATCCTAATATAAGTAAAAGTGGGGAATTGGATATACCAATTTCCATACTGCTCAATCAATGCCATAGCATCCTTGGATAACCTTCTATGTGTTTCTCTCTGAAGTGTGCGTGTAATGTTCATGGTGAAGACATGATTGATCCTCTTGTAACTCGTCCTCTGATTGATGGTGAAGACAATCAATGAGTAAGTCTCACAACATCCATACATCAGTCCTAACACCAATCCAAACATCAGTCCTAACACCAATCCAAACAAGATTCAATCAGCACCTATGAGTTCAATGGGAGTACAAATTTTTTTAGCTTGGATAAAGTTTAAACCACTTGTCAAAATTCTGATTTTCTGAATACATGTGTGCAACTTACCTCCTCGGGATGATTTTGACCTTCAAATTTAGTGATTATTGTGCAAGATTAGGCCCTTTGCACTCAGCAATGGTTCTTAGGATGATTTCTTAAGTTGGCAAATTATGGGGATTTTTTTCAAAATCGCCCCTGGTTTGGAGTCCTCAGACCTGGGTCTGAATACGCTTACTTCAGACTTGGAATGGTTGCAAAATGATCCCCAAATGGATGCCAAAGGTCTGCAATAAATTATAGATCAGTTTGGACATCAAAGAACAAAGTCAAAGTCATGTGCAAAATTCTGATTTTCAGAGGTAGTCTTCAGACTTTCACTCATTACTCCTTACCTCAGCCTCTCCAATGTCTGAAAACGGTTGCAAGTGATTGGTAACTGGCAAGGGAAGACTCAGCGAACACCCCTGGACAGCTTTGGCTCATAAATTATTTTTCATGAATTTTCAAAAAAATTGCCCTTGTCACGAAGGAGTCTGAAATCACCTTGTTTTGGTCCTTTAATGGTTTCCACAATCTCAGAAAAAGTCCCTTTTAGGTCTGCAATCACTAAGGAATCAATTTAGAAGAGGGAGTAAATACTTCAATTTTGGCAAGTAATTGCTCCCATGGTGGTCACCTTCAGATTTAAATCTGCAAACGCTTAGCATTTTCATGGCTTACCTCAGACTTGCAGCAATATCAGACCTCCCTTCAATGGCACTTATCTCCTTCACTTACTCTCCAATTAACCAAAGCTGGATCGACCTCCAACTTGGCCTCTTCCTCCAACTTGGCCTCTTGCTTTAGATTTTAGCCGCCCTTGTCTCTTGCTTTATAAATCTCTATGGTCTTTTACTACAGCTGATAGCCTTTTAAAGACGCTTTAGTCTCTTATTTTCTTCCCACAAGCAATGTGGGATAAAAGTTCAATGCCCTTCTAGAAGCTTCCAATCATTACTTTATTAATTTCCCCCATATATTATTAAAATAATTTAATAATGCCTTTATGGGGAAAATCAACCCATGCTAGGATCCCACAAATTTTGGGTAAGTCCACTTAGAGTCCAAACATGCCAACCATCCATACACTAACTCCATTCATCCAAAGTGTGGGGAAAATTGACCTATTGTAGGGACACCTTCATTTCACACTTAGAAAAAGAAACAAATCATCTTTCTTGCTATCAAAGGGAAATTCGACCCAAGTTGGTATAATTTCAACACTTAGAATATTTATTCCCTTTCACTCTTGCCCCAGGGGAAAAATGACCCTTGTATGGACAATCTCCATACTTGGATTTTTTTTTTTTTTGAATTCATACCACTCCTTAGGGGAAAATCGACCCTAGTGTGGATTAGTTCCATACTTGGAAACATTTTGAGCTCAATATCCACCTTTGAGGGGAAAAACGACCTTGGTCTGGACAATCTTAATGCTTAGAAAATTTCTCGCTCTCCAAACTCATTTGGGGGGAAAAACGACCCGTCTGGACAACTTCTAGACCTAGAAAAAAATTTCAATTTCCAAGGTCACCCTTGGGGGAAAATGACCCCTGTCTAGACAACTTCTAGACTTAATTTTTTTTTCAATTTCCAAGCTCACCCTTGGGGGAAAAATGACCCGTCTGGACAACTTCCAGACTAAGAAAAAATTTCAATTTCCAAGCTCACCCTTGGGGGAAAAATGACCCCTGTCTGGACAACTTCCAGACTAAGAAAATATTTCAATTTCCAAGCTCACCCTTGGGGGAAAAATGACCCCTGTCAGAACAACTTCCAGACTTAGAAAAATTATCAATTTCCAAGCTCACCCTTGGGGGAAAAATGACCCCTGTCTGGACAACTTCCAGACTTAGAAAATTTTGAAGAAAAAGCTATCCTGAGTGGCGGAATTTCATAGTATGTCTGGATTTGCCCTCAACACTTAGAAATTTTTCAGGAAAACATTAATTAAAGTGGGGAATTTCATTTTAAGTCTGGACTTTCATCAAAATAAGTGGGGAAAAACATTAGAAGTCCGGATTTTGATCAAAATAAGTGGGGAAAATCATTATAAGTCCGGATTTTGATCAAAATAAGTGGGGAGTTTCATTATAAGTCTGGATTTTGTGTATTTTTATAAAGAAAATTTGATTTTTCTTAGGATTTTGGCAATTTAAGTGTGGAAAATCAATTCCTATAAGGATTTTTAGGTCCTTATGCATGGAATATGCCTTTATATGGAATTTTGGACTAATTGACTTGCCAAAATTTAAATACACCTAGGATTTCACGTTCAACCCACTATAACATGACCCCAAAGGACTTCAATTTTAATGTTCCTACTTAAGATCGCAACTTGGCCACTTTATTTCTATACCACCCCTCAGTCTTTTAAAGCTCCGGATCGCCAAATTTACTGCAAAAACCTAACTAACCTAATGACTACAAGCTAAAAAAAAGGGGGTCCCCATTTGCGATGGGGTGATGGTGTGAAAAGGTCACAACAGGTCCTTGATTTCCTTCAATAGGCAGAAGAATCAATGAATATGCTGGAAGCATATGTATGCACATGAATCATTTCTAATTTAGAATTTTCTATGTACACTAAGAATTGTATTCTCAAAATCCCTTTTTACATTGTCAAACTATTTTCAAAAGGGTGCAAAGGATTGTTGTTGACAATTGGAACAAGATGACCATGCCCTTGAATCTCCTAGCATTTGCTTTGTTTTCAAAATATTATAGCTTAGAGATGAAGAGACTGTTGTTGCCTACAAGATCACATACAAAAACAATCTTAAATGTAGATATACAATGTTGGCTTGAGTGAGTTTGATCACTTCGTATCTTCAAAGAATTATGATGTTTGGGTTTTTGAGACAAGTACAAGATGTTCATACATGCATCACCAAGGCTCTATTTATTTGTAACCTCGTACATTGGAAGTTCTCTCTTAGGCATGCATCTTTTTGCTTTTTACCTTTCTTGTTTTTTATTGGTTGCTATATATTATAAATAATTGTAAATGTTATATGCAAATTCAATAGGTTGCATGTTCTTCTTTAGTTGAGTAGAATTGAAGTACACACTCTTGGATAAGTGCAACCAATCAGGTGCAAAAAACTTGCATTTTGGTCTTTGTGCACTCCAACTTGTGTCTCTTGTCGCATAATGGACTTGATTACAATGTGGGAGTGGCAAGGAATTTGGATCTAACTCTAGAGTGTGTCGATGTAGACACTAGAGTTGCATTGGTTTCTGAATTCTATATAGATGGGGTAACTTCGACATATGATATGACTGGTGAGACTGGTATTGTAGTTGAATGCGGTTTAAAAGAAATTGAACTAAATGTTGACTTTGATGCTTTCAATGAAAAGTAATATGAAAATGATTGAATATTGATTGTAATTTTCATTTTCTATTGACATTTGACAAATCATTGAATTATTGTATTGTGAATTTGAGTATTTTCTCTTTCATAAATTATGAGCTATTAAAATATTATGTTTTTTTGGCAAATTGGCAATTATGAGTATACTGTTTTTATAATTTTTAATTTTTTATTGTATATATAGGATTAGCCTTAAGTAGATAAAAGGAAATACAAATATATTGTTGGAAGTTTAATGTACTTGATAGCTACAAGGCTAGGTATTATATTTTTAGTATCATTAATTTTAAGTTATATGAGTGAACCTACAAAATGACATTTGCAAGCAACAAAAAGGATGCTAAGGTATGCAAAAGGAACACAGGATCATGGAATTCATTATTCTCTAGTTGAAGATTCAAAATTGTTTGGTTATTTAAATTTGGATTGGATAGGATCATTAGATCATGGAAAGAGTAGATTAGGACATTGTTTTACATTAGAAATTAGAAAGTAGATTGATTAATGGAGTTCAAAGAAGCATAATATAGTTGCATTTTCTGGTGCAAATATAGACTATGTTGCATTTATAACATGTATACAAGCAGTTTGATTAAGAAAGGTTTTGAAAGATTTAGGAGAAGAACAAAGAAATCCCACAGTAATATTTTGTGATAATGGCGGAGTAATACAATTAAGAACTAATATCTCATGCAAAGACAAAAAAAACATGAAGGTGAAGCACCATTATGTAGAGAGAGTATACAAGACAAGAAAGTTGAACTTCAGTTTTTTAGTTCATACATACCAACTAATGAACCAGGGTATATAGTATGCTTGTAGTTGTAATTGAAGAGAAAGTCGTAAATATACGGATTTGACATAAGGGGCAGAATAATATAGCATATTTGATGTCAAAAATGCAATTACCGATTTCGAAGGTAAAAACAGAAAAGCAGAAGGCCAATCAGCAAATGGAAAAAAAGGATGTCACATCCAACAGAAAAGATATGTTTGGAGTATTAATTCATTTTTATAAGGATCATTAGATGGAGGGACTTTGTGAGAGTAAGACGAAACAACGGTTCAGTTTTTGTTTTGTAAGTTTATTATGATGCAGAATTAAAATAGGAGATAGATTTTTCTATTTATTTGATTTAATAATTGAAAATTGTTCCCAAAAGAAAGTTTGGAAGGCTTTTAGACCTTGTTAATGAAATTTATTGTTTTATCTTTATGACTCCTCGAGGTTTTAATAATGCCCCTCTCGCATACAAAATTACCCAACAACATTGCTTTTCAGATAATCTGATTTTGTTTTAAATTACATTGGATAAAATTCGTAATCTTAATTCTCTCACTTCAGGCTTGTGCAAATAACAAAATTTTTGGCTCTGCAGATGGAGTCAATCCTAAGACATTGCTATGTTAAGGGCCCCAAAGAATTTGAGAAATGCACTGAGGGAGATGATGTTTTTCTATGTGAGTATGAGTATGATGTCAATTGGCATGCTTTCAAGCGCCTGGCAGATGCAGATGCAGATGTTGATGAAGAGGTAGGTTCAGTATGCAGTATATTCTTTCCCACTCTACATTTAATTGAAAAATGCATATGCTTATTTTTTAATTATTATAAAATATATGTTTGATGGGTTAAATTGACATGATATTGCAGAGCAATAGAATCATGGATAGTGAGAATGATTGGAATTCTTCTGAGGATTCTGGTGAAGATGATTTTGAGGATGAAGAGGAGGATTTTCAGGAAAAGCATGTAAAAGTGAAATCAACAGCTAGGACTCCATGCAGCCAGAAGTCTTCAGTTTCTGTAAAGGCTGTGGTATAATCACTACCTTAGCTTTTTGGTGCTTGATTCCAGCTTAAATTTCCATAACAATTCTTGATATCTTGTCAACACAGAATACATACAAGGGACGTATCAGTGGACTAGAAAAAATAGGGACAAAGAAAATTCCAGATAGCGCAAGGTATCGCTGGCAAACTGATCTTGACAGAGCAAAGGCAACTCTTAGGCTAGCTGCTTCTCCCGGTTCACTACCTTGCAGAAACAAGTATGCAGACTTGTGATGATTGTTATTCCAATTGACACTATGATAATGTTGAATGTATCTTGTAGGCTACAAATGTCATCTAATATTTGTAGGGGAATTCCAATTTTGTTGCAAGCAGAGAAATAGATGAGATAACAGGATTTGTGATGGGAGCACTAGCTGCTGGAAGCCAATGTCTTGGTCGATGTCTTTACATTCATGGGGTACCAGGGACTGGAAAGGTAAGTTTCTCCACAAGGAACAAATCACATGTTCATTTTCAGGGCTAAAAATCATATACCTGAAAAAATGACAGCATTATATGAATTTTCATCAAGTAAATCTGCTTCTTTTCTCAACTTTACATTTTTTAACATTCTACAGTCTACTGATATGGATGCGGTATGAATCATATTACTAGCATGCTGATAGGCATTTATTATGGTGCACAGACAGCAACTGCGTTAACAGTTATGAAGAAGCTCCGGGCTAAAGTAGATGCTAATGTTATTCAGCCCTATCGATTTGTAGAGATAAATGGGCTTAAACTTGCCCAGGCAGAGAATCTCTACAAGGTAAAGTGGGTTGCTTGCAACTGTTTTAAATGTTTTAGTTACTACCAAATCTGATATTCAGCGATATCTTTTGCTTCCCTTGTTTTGCAGGTTCTCTATGAGGCATTGACTGGGCATAGAGTAAGCTGGAAAAAAGCCCTTCAATTTCTAAATCAACGTTTCTCAGAATCAAAGCAGACAAGCAAGGATGATTGTCAACCCTGTATTCTGCTTATAGATGAGCTTGATCTTCTTGTCACAAGAAATCAATCAGTAATTCTATACTTAAACTGTTTTTGTTTTAATTTTGGATACGGAGAAGCAAGCTAGAAATAGAGATTTGCTGTGAAGCCTGCTATTTAAAATCCATAATACTGCAAGTCACGTTCGTTGTATTTTTGTTTCCATCTAGACTGCTTATTGTATATGACAGAGAATAACCAAATTCTAAAACATTTATTTTGCCTTTTTAGGTTCTATACAACATATTTGATTGGCCGACTAGAGCCCATTCTCAGTTGATAGTCATTGGTAAACAGCTTTCAAACTATTACTTGCACTTGGTACAGAGATCAGAATTAAAGCACTGCATTTGATTTGGATTTCTGATATGTCGATTGTTATATTGTATTTATAATAGGTATAGCAAATACAATGGATCTGCCAGAGAAATTGCTTCCACGTATAGCAAGTCGTATGGGAATGCAAAGATTGTGCTTTGGTCCCTATTCTTACCAGCAGCTGCAGAATATTATTTCTAGTCGTCTAAATGGAATTGAGGCATTTGAAAAACAGGCTATTGAGTTTGTTTCACGGAAGGTATGCACATTGCATATAATAACAAAGTTATTATTGATGTGGTTTGCATAATAGAATTATGAGCTTTACTAGGTTTTTGTAAGAGATAAGTTGCTTAAAGTAATGCAATTTTTTTGTTCTTATCTCCAAAAATATATTTTAAATAGTCTCTCCAAATGAACTTTTGGATAAACATGTATTGCAGGTTGCAGCAGTTTCTGGGGATGCTCGTCGAGCATTGGAGCTATGTAGACGTGCTGCAGAGCTTGCAGAATTCAGAGTACAACATTGCTCTATCTCTCCAAAGACTGCAAAAAATGAATTGAATGTCAGTGGGGTTGGCACATTAAAAAATTTGGTTGGCATGGCAGACATTGAAGCTGCAATACATGAAATGTTTCAAGCTCCTCACATTCAGGTCTGCCGATTAGCTCTTTTGGATATGATTTGCATCATAATTCAGTAACTCTATAAAATATTTTTTGTTTGCCAAATTATGCTATTCTGTATATAACTATAATAATAAGGATGATGTCTGATTGATGCTTCATCTAGATAATGAGGAGTTGTTCAAGACTTGCCAAAAATTTTCTTGTAGCGATGGTTTATGAGAACTTTAAAACAGGAACATCAGAGACAACATTTGAAAAGGTAGTTTTCATGCACTTACCAAGCCTATAAATTATTTGTGTTAAATTTGTTTAGTTTTAACTTCTAGTTTGTCAGGACATTATCTGTATAGCTGGACCTCATTGGTTATTCTATTGCAGCTTGCAATCACAATTTCATTCCTATGCACAAACAATGGAGAGAAATGCCCTGATTGGGACACACTTTTTTCGATTGGGTTAGTTGATCTCAAAATCTTTCAGTGTCATGACACTGCAGATGCATGTCAATTGAGTATGTTAGAAATGAACATTTAATCATAAAATTTGTGCATGGTTACGCAGTTGTAGGCTCGGTGCTTGCCGGATTCTTCTTTGTGAACCTGGTTCTTGCCACCGTTTGCAGAGATTACAATTAAACTTCCCAAGGTATCTAATGTTTTTCTCACTTAAAATTTGTATTTGTGTATATGCCTGGATGATTTCTGCTGTTTACAGTTGGTGGGTTAGTGCTTTGTTCTACATTTTTGTTACATAAAGAGTATCCTCTTTGTAATAGCTTTAGCAGTTTAGAAGGTTTTATGTAGAAGTATACAATTCAAAGTCTGACTACCACCAAATCACTGATCCATGCAAACATTCTTTGCAATGGTAAGAGTTTATTCTTAGGACTGGATACGGCTGTACAAAATTTGCAAGAATTTTTGATGCAGTAGGATGGAAAAGTGATTTTAGTTCATATGAAAGTCAAGTAATCGGTTATATTTTTAATTTCCCGAACACAAATTCCTTTTAGATACATTGTTGAAATATTATGAAGTATATAATTAATGCTGTCAACATAAAATTGCCTATGACTAGATGAAAAAACTAGGTAATAAGAGTTTCACCATTTTGCTCATTTTCTTTTGATGACAGCGATGGTGTTTCGTTTTCCTTGAGGGATGACAAGGATCTTCGATGGGCAGCGAAGTATTTGTGACAGGAATAAAGTTTATATTTAATTTCAATGTTAAAATTCAAGTTTATGGGCATTCAAAATTTGCATGCCAGTATCAATTATTTACTAGATATTCATTTATTTATTTAGTCTAATGCGTCATGTATGCATTCACTGCTTTGAATAAATAGCCACTGAAATGACATTGCCATTTTCAGGTCAAATAAAACATTGGGTTTGGTTAAAACTTTGAACTTGTTCTTGATCCTTGCCAAGTATTGCTTATAATCTGCTAGTTTTGTTCTTTGTTTTGTGAACTGCTACCTTTTGGAGATGGCTGCTGTGCATTAGGTATATTGCATTATTTCCTCATTCAGAAAAAAAGGCACAATTAATACTACTTTCAATCTAAAACACTTTTGAACTCATAAAACTACTAAGTAGAAAATAACATTACTAAATTTGAAATTGCTAATTAGGGGAAAAATGATCTTTTCAACGCTAGATGAAAGTGGTAATTTCAATAATATTCATGAGACCTAAATATTCTCTGGGACCTCAAGAGTAAAAGCCGAAGAAGTGAGATTCTGCTGAAAAAAAGGTTATACCAGTTAAGTTGTAATTTGAATCTCTGTTATTTTTCTGTTCTTGAATGTTCATTCCCATGCCGTGGATTTTTATCGAATGTTCCCTGCTTTTTTCAACATTTCCTTCAAATATGATAGACAATGACAGCAAGTATAGGATGTCCTGGTAACTAGCCAAATGTTGTCATAAATGGATTACATAACATAATGCCATTCTGCATCTACCATTTTTAGTGCAGAAAATACAAATCCTCTCTTCATGATTTTCTTTTGAAATCTTCTACGGTTCTACCTATCCATCTCGCATCTAAGTTTGTGTGATCCAGTGCTTAATTGGGCTATGACCATCACCATTGTGAGGTTGAACTTAGTTATATAGAATTGCTTTTCCCTTGTGTTATTTGTCACATGTTTAGTTTAAACATTTCCCTCTTTTAATGTCTTGATTGGCGGCTAAGCATACTTGTAGGTTGATACTCCACTTGTTCATTCATTGTTTGATTTGTTTCATCCATGCCCTCTTACACTTTGACTTTTCTTTCATTAGCTTGGGTACCTATCTTCTTTCATCTTCTTTTTTCTTTATATAGCTTTGGAGATGTATCATAATTGTTACTTCTATTGTAAAAGTACTTGTTTTTCCTAGTATTATTAGTTCCAACTTGCAGCAGGTAAACTTATGCATCGGTTTAAATTGGCAAAAAGTGTAAGGAGAATTCAAATTTATTGCAAAAAAATATTAAAAATTGCAATGAAAGACAAGATAGTAATGTATATATCATTTATTTAGCTTTTTTCGCTAGCTTCCAGAAAGCTCTCCCCTCGTAACTTTCAAGAGTGGCTATTGAGAGCACCAAGAATCACTCCAATGTCTGCTTGCCTTTGAACAACTTTGACCACGGTTCTTTGGTTTGTGTGACAAATTTGGAACAAATCCTTAATTAGATGCCTTGATTCGCTAGTTTCAGAAATATTTAACATTTTGGGGTAGACTTCTTGCAGAGATTTCTCAACGTGGTAGCCTTGAATGCGAAGAAAGTTTTTTTTCTCCTTATACCGTCTTAGGGTTTTCCACTTTAATCATAGATGCTGGTTGAATCCCTAGTCTTTTTTATTTTGTTTTATTCTCATCCAAGCTTATCTGTCTTTATAGTTTTCATACAACTACAACCTTGTAAATTGCACAGTGCTTTGTAAGAAGATATTTTGTATGACGAGGCATAAATTTCAAAAGAGAACGCTAAACAGTGGCTTTGTGTTGCCCTGGAAACTTATTGCAGGGCGCTCTCTGTCGTCTTAGAGTCCCCTGTTTTATTTCCTCCACCAAATTTCCATCTTCCTTACTGTCGCCAATATTTGCATGATTTACTGACTAATTCTTGTTAAGATATACATTCTAATAGCAGGTGGTTTCACTAATGTTGGCATACTAACTTTGTGGGTGCCTGGCTCATCTCTATGTTGCAAAATCAATATATCAATGCCATCATCCATCAATACTTTGAAATACCTCAAGTTGTTCATATTTAGTCACTTTTTTTTTCCTTTTACTCCCAATGGTTCTGCAGAGAATTTGAATACAAGGGATTAGGATTTAGTTATCTTCTTTTGATATGAAAAAGTGGGAGATTTTTATAATTTATTGTGGTTAAGCTTGGTGAGATAATGTAGGTTGAGGAATACTTTATAAAAGTTATTCCTACACATTTACTCTAGTAAGCCTTTAAGCACATTAATTAGAATATAGAACTAGAGCTAGATGCACATACCATTTTAGTGGGCATACATTAAAAAACATCTTACCTTGATTGACTGCAATCACCTATGTTGGAAATGAGTTGAGTAACTGAGAGGGGAGGGGTGAATCAGTTACCACAAAAACAAATCCAAGTCCCTTAGATGTCTTAAACAAATTTATCACTGTTGCTCGGTTAACACAGATATTCTATTGTCACTTGCTTAACATAGCAAATCTTAAGATATTAACTGTGATTATCCTTTAGTGATTATTTGTAGAAACATAAACCATAAAGCAAATAAAATGTACACAGATAATACCAAGATTTAACGTGGAAACCCAATATGGGAAAAACCACCAATTGCAACTAGTAATTGTTTTTCACTCTTCTGAAGTGAGCCATGTTAGGAGCCAACCCTGTTAAAGGTTACAATAACACAATGTTAGGTGTGACCTTGTTAGAGGATTTAATCACCCTGTAAGGAGTGGCCTTGTTAGAGGTCTTCAAACACTTCAATGTAGAAATGTCACCTTGTGAGAGGATTTACAAAAGACTGTTAAGTCTACTCTGTTAAGAGGTTTTGATCACTGCTACTATTGTTAAAGAGTAACAATGGATTTACCTGTTTTGAGAAGCAATTGTCTTTGCTGATTCAGATCTCTGCTCTGGTTTTAATTACTTAATCCTCACTGATCGGATATTCTGTTGCAGCTTTGTGTGTTTAGTCCAATCAGAATCCCATTTGATTTCACCTCCACACTACATGTCATTTACACATATCTTGCTTTACTACTTACACCATATTCAATCCAAACTCTCTCTCTCTCTCTCTCTCTCTCTCTCTCTCTATAT
>MU228433.1:2053081-2067099 GCA_018584345.1 Thuja plicata | reverse complement strand
TATATATATATATAAGCCTTGTCAAGTCGTCCTTAATAACCTTTCAAATAATCAATAAAACTTAAGTTTGTCGGTTTCATATAACCAATTAACCATAAAATATAAACTGCTGTTAGTCGACTATCACTAAAAGCATAACTCGGTTAATACTAAAATCCTTCAATGCTCGACCATTACTGTAATGCCCGAGTGAACTCGGTTAGAATTGAAAATCACTTTGGTCTTCTTCAATGCTTGGGAGAGCTTGGCATAAGCTGATTGTGCTCAGATAGGATTAGACATTTGTGTAAACATCATTACACTTGTGTAAACATCAATGACAATACACAATTGAATAATTGTCATCAACAATCTCCGTCTTTGACATTGATGGCAACACATGTCATAATACAAAGAATTATAGAGCAACAGGCACAAGAATCAAATTTTATTAATGTCCTTAGCTTCATCCTGTTTCTCATCCAAAAACTCATTTTGTCTTCACAATCACTGAAATACAAATTTCTCCCTCTGTCATCAATCTCTCCCTCAGTAATCTTTATGACATCAATAATCTCTCCCTCTTTGACAACCAATGCCAAAGACACCATCCAATACACATCCAATGAAGTTGTAATGTACCTGTTTGTACTGATTCATATGCAATAAGCTCTGAATATCTACATCAACATGTTAAGTCTGTTCTGTAGCTCGGTTGATGCATCACTAATCTGTCCATTAGTGAGCCTCAGTTAGGGGAATCACCCCTAGCTTTCCTCTAAGATACAAAAATACAACCTTAGGTAATGGTTTGGTGAATATGTCTGCAATTTGTTCTTTAGTATTCACATATTCCAATCTTACTTCCTTGTCGTGAACCAATTCTCTCAAGAAATGATACTTTATTGCAATATGTTTAGTCTTAGTATGCATCGCAGGGTTCTTTGAAATGTTAATAACATTAGTGTTGTCAGAGTAGATAATAACTGGTTCTTTGATTTCCTCCATACCTAACAACTGTTTGAACCATATGATATTTGAACAATTCACTGCTGCAACAACATATTCTGCCTCTGCTGTAGACTGAGAAATGCAGTTATGTTTCTTGCTTGTCCAGGAGACTAACCTCTTTCCAAGAAATAATGCTCCACCACTTGTGCTCTTCCTGTCATCAACACTTTCTGCCCAATCAGCATCAGTAAAAGTCTTCAAATCAAATTTTCCTCCTTTCTTATACCATAATCCATAATCTTCAGTACCCTTAAGATATCTCAGAATCCTTTTGATAGCCATCAAATGATTCTCTCTAGGATTAGCTGAAAACCTTGTAACAATACCGACTGCTAATGCAATATCAGGTCTAGTGTGAACAACATATTGAAGTTTACCAATCATGGATCTGTAGGTAGTTTGATTTACTTCCTTTGAATCATCATCCTTAGATAACTTATGTCCAGTAGGCATAGGTTCCAACTAGTCTGGAAACTTCCATCCCAAATTTCTTCAGTATCTCTTTGATGTATTTAGACTGAGTAATATAGATACCATCCTTCATCTGATAAACTTGTAAACCAACAAAGAATTTGATTTCACTAGACATAGACATCTCAAATTCCTTACTCATAGCTTCGGAGAATGCTTTCCATAAATAACCATGTTCAGTAAATAGTATATCAACAAATATCTCTGCTAATAGTATCTTGTTTTGAGTTCCTTCTTTGATGTACAAGCTACTATTGTCATTAGTTCTCTGAAATCCAATACTTATCAAGTAACCATGCCATCTTTCATACCAGGCTCTAGGAGCTTGTTTCAGTCCATACAATGCTTTGTGCAGTTTACAAACCAAATTCTTTTTGTTAGGATCTACAAACCCTTCAAGTTGCTCAATATAGACTTCCTCTTTAAGAATTCCATTCAATAATGCAAATTTTACATCCATTTGATATACCTTGAATCCTTTATGTGCAGCATATGCCAGAAGAGTTCCGACTCCTTCAAGTCTTGCAACAGGAGCAAAAGTTTCTCCATAATCAACACCCTCTTCTTGAGCATATCCTTTACATACTAGTCTTGCTTTGTTTCTGGAAACTTCTCCTTTTTCATTCATCTTGTTTCTGAAAACCCACTTAGTACCAATCACATTCTTATCTTTTGGTCTAGGTACAAGAGTCCAGGTCTTCTTCTTTTCTATATTCTCAATCTCTTCATTCATTGCTTTGATCTAGCTTTCATCATTCAATGCATCTTTAATAGTTCCAAGTTCAATTTCACTAAGTAAACATGTACCTTTGATTTTGTTCCTTGTCATTATACCTTCTGTCTGATCTCCAATTATTTGCTCAGGTGCATGATGCCGTCTAACATACTTTGCAAGTATAGGTTCCTTCCTCTTTGATTCTGGGCTTGATCCACTAGGTTCACCATGCTCAAATATTTTGTCTGTTCTTCTGTCTGATACTTAGGTTCCACTGTCTGAGACTCGGGCGCCTCTGTCTGAGACTCAGGTGCCTCTGTCTGCGACTCGGTTCCCTCTGTCTGTGACTCAGTTTCTTCAGTCTGAGACTCAGTTTCTTCAGTTAGCAGCGCTGGTTGCACAGGTTCCAACAAGATTTGTGCTAATGAATTCAGTGGTTGACATGGTTGCTGTCCAATCACCATTGCCCGTGTCTTAGGTATAGTATCAGGTTCATAATACACAAAGTTCCTGTAGTCCTCAGGCTCTTTACTGCTCTGTTCTTCATTTCTCTCCGCAAACTCATCAATCTTTACATGCACACTTTCTATGACTTTATGAGTAGTAAGATTCAAACATTTATATGCTATGCTTTTGCAGGAGTAGCCTAGGAATATACCTTCATCACCTTTTACATCAATTTTTTCATTTCTTGCTTCCTTCATGATGTAACATTTACTTACAAATACTTTGAAATAACAAACATTAGGTTTATAGCCATACCATAATTCAAAAGGTGTCTTTTCAGTACCTTTCTTTAGTTGAACTCGGTACAAGGTGTGAATTGCAGTGCCGATGACTTCCTTCTAGTATTTGGTAGCAACATTCTTTTCAATCATCAAGGTTCTTGCACAATCTATAATGGATACATTCCTTCTTTCTGCTATACCATTTTGCTGTGGTGTACCTGGAGAAGATACTTGTCTCTTGATTCCTCTTTCATTGCATAATTCATTGAACTCATTAGAAATGAATTCTCCTCCTTTGTCAGATCTTAGGCAATTAAGTTTCTTTCCTGTTTCCTTCTCAACTCTGGCAAGGTACCATTTGAACTTCTGAAAAGCTTCTGATTTTTCTGTGAGAAACATAACAGTCATCATTCTGGAATGGTCATTAACAAATAGAATGAAATACTTCTCACCTGTGTAACTTGTTGTTCCAATTGGTCCACACAAATCAGTATGCACTAATTCCAGGACTTCTTCTGTATTGTAATTCTTGCTTTTGAAACTAGTTTTGCCTATTTTCTCAATTTGACATTGTTTGCATATTGCCAATTCAAGTTTCTTCAAAATAGGAATACCTCTTACTCTTTTGTTCTTGCTTATGTTGGTTAGGTTATCAAATTTCACATGACACAACATTTTATGTCATAACCAACTTTCTTCTACTTGTGCAATAAAACATGAATTTTCATTGAGATCAAGATAAAATAGATTACCTTTTGTTTTTCTGCCAGTTCCAACTAGGTTTCCCTTACCATCTAGGAGCTTGGCCTTACCATTCATGAAGTCTACCTTGAAACCAATGTTATTCAGCTGTGCCACACTTAGTAGATTACGCCTTAGTTCTTCAACCCAATAAGCATCATCACATTTGACTCCTTCAGTTAGAGCAATACAACCTTTACCTTTCCACATAGCACGGTTCATAATTCTCAAAACTGACACTCCCACCATCATAGTGCTCAAGATGTTCAAATTTGCTTTTATCACCAGTCATGTGGTGAGAACAACTACTATCAATTATCCAAGTGTTATTCTTGCTAATATGAGAGTAAAGTCCAGTCTTTTCATTATTTCATTGTCCGACTCATCCTTAATAGCAATGTAAACCATTTCATGTTCATCTTCATCACTATCAGAATCTTTAGCAATATAACAAGATTTCTTACCTTTGTCCTTGTCGCTTTTGAAATCTTTCTTGCCTTTGTACTTGTTGAACTTTCTATCACCTTTGTCTTCTTTGTTTGGACACTTAGCAGCAATGTGACCAACCTCATCACATGAAAAACAAATCAATGGTACTCTTCCTTTGTACTTTCCTTTGGCAACTCTCTTTGCAAGTAATACTTCAATGATTTCTAGATCTTCATCATCATAATCATCATCACTGTCACTGTCAATCTATTTTCCTTTCATCTTTGCAAGGTTTAATTTAGCTTTGAATGCAGACTCAAGATTGCTAGGATTAGGAGAATAATTGTCAAAGTTCTCCAACTCAAAAGTTGTAATCCTTCCAACCAATCCATCTAGAGTTATATCATTACTGCATCTCATCTCTTGAATAGCTAAAACTCTAATTGCATAGATAGGAAGTAAAGTTATCAATACCTTACTGACCACTGTTTTGTCTTCAATTGTTCCACCGACAGCTCTGATTGCACTGACACTTTTCTTGATTCTTTCACTGTACTTTGTAATGTCTTCTCATTCTTTCATTTTCATCAGATCAAACTGACCTCTGAGATTTTCTACTTTGGCTCTCTTTACATTGTCATCTCCTCCATAGATATCATGTAGTTTCTTCCACATATCATAGACAGTAGAGCAGTCCTTGACTTCATCAAATTCGACATAGATGAGTGAAGAAACAATATCAATCATCATTATGTTATGATGCTTCATGTCCACCATCTGTTCCACAGATATAGGTCTCAGTGGTTCCACATACTTGTGATCTAGGAATTGCAGAGCAATATCTCCAATAGTAGATAGATGCAGCCTCATCTAATCTTGCCACACAGTGAAGTTGTCCTTGTTAAGTTTAGGGATCTCCCTTCTGTAAGACATCTATGATCTTTAGCTTAGGCCTTGAAACCTTTGCCTGAAAGCACCAAATGCTCTGATACCAATTGTTGGAAACGAGTTGAGTAACTGAGAGGGGAGGGGTGAATGAGTTACCACAAAAACAAATCCAATTCCCTTAGATGTCTTAAACAAATTTATGACTGTTGCTCAGTTAGCACATATATTCTATTGTCACTCGGTTAACATAACAAAGCTTAAGATATTAATTGTGATTATCCTTTAGTGATTAATTGTAGAAACATAAACCATAAAGCAAATAAAATGTACACAGATAACACCAAGATTTAACGTGGAAACCCAATATGGGAAAAACCACCAATTGCAACTAGTCACTGTTTTTCACTCTTTTGAAGTGAGCCCTGTTAGGGCCAACCTTGTTAAAGGTTATAATAACACACTGTTAGGTGTGACCCTGTTAGAAGATTTAATCACCCTGTAAGGAGTGACCTTGTTAGAGGTCTTCAAACACTTCAATGTAGAAATGTCACCTCATGAGAGGATTTACAAAAGACTGTTAAGTCTACTCTGTAAAGAGATTTAGATCATTGTTACAATTGTTAGAGAGTAACAATGGATTGACTTGTTTTGAGAAACAACTGTCTTTGCTGATTCAGATCTCTGCTCCGGCTTTAATTACTTGATCTTCACTGATCGAATATTCTATTGCAGCTCTGTATGTTCTGTCCTCAATCAGAATCCCATCTGATTTCGCCTCCACACTTCATATCATAAACACATTTTCTTACACATATTAAGTCCAAACTTGACCTTATATATATATGATAAGCCTTGTCAATTCAGCCTTACTAACCTTCCAAATAATCAATGAAACTTAAGTTTGTCGGCTTCACATAATCAATTAACCATAAAATATAAACTGCTATTAGTCGACTGTCACTAAAAGTATAACTCGGTTAATACTAAAATCCTTCAATGCCCAACCAATATTGTAATGCCTGAGTGAACTCGGTTAGAACTGAAAATCACTTTGGTCTTCTTCAATGCTCGATAGAGCTTGGCATAAACTGACTGTGCTCGAATAGATTAGACATTTGTGTAAACATCACTACACTTGTGTAAACATCAATGACAATAATCAATTAAATAATTGTCATTAGCAACCTATGCATTGCCAAGAATCTGTTTTGTCCCTGGACTCGTAGATCTCACATCACATCCAATCAACAGCAATCACGATTAAGAGGAAATAGAATATCATTCAATTGATTTTGGATTTGATTGTGTAACTATTTTAACATCAATGTTTTGGATCACACTCTGTTCATCAGGATGTTTAGAGAATTGAATTTCAAACTGCTTATCATCATCATTCAGTAAATAGTGGATAACACTTGTTTTAGTCATTATAGAGTTCCCTGTGATAATTTCTGTAAGAACCCTTGGGGTTCTAACTTTGACAAACACTAGACTGTGGCTAAATTTTGGATATTTGACATTTGGTTAAACACTTCGTAAGCAAGCTCTGATACCGCTGTAAGAACCCCTGCTGGTTCTAACTTTACCATGACATTTTCTGATTTAATAGTGCCTTTACATTTCATCAAACACTTAGCAAACGATGTCTGAACTTGTTGATTTTAGTTTGTGTTTGATTTGTTATGGTTTGGTATGTTGCAATTTATGTTTTTTGATATATTTGTAATGTTCAATACAACAAAATAGAAGATATTGCAATAATTATTTCAACTCAAAAACTTGAGATTACATAGGGAATATATAGTTGAAAATTTCAGATTTGTACAACTTAGATACTTAGTATTTTCACAAAATATCGACAACCGAGTTCATAAAATATCCCATGTTATCTAAATTAACAATACCAAGAAAATTTAGTAGTTACAATTCATAAACTTACATGTATGATATGTCTTGAAACCCTTGAATAAACTTCACAAATCTGCTCATAAATGCTTGAAATCTGATTAATAATGACTGCCAATTCCTTCTATCATTGCAAACTATTCTGGTAAATAATGAGGCATTCAAACCCTTAATTCTGCAAAAATAAATTCATTCTTGGCCTCTGGATGAAGCCAACGCCTAATATAATTTGTTGGGTGTTTCACTAATTCACTATGCTGAAAAACTTGGAGCTTCAAGCTTACACCCCATATAAGTCTCCAATTAACAATTGAGTTTGAAGCTTCAAGCTTACACCCCGTATAACTTATCATGTGAACTTGTTGAAAGTTTGAAATATATTATTTAACTATATTCCCCTCCTTTTGATGCACACATTAAAATATAAAGTATACTTTATTATATTCTTATATCTCCCTTTTTAAATAACACTTTATCACATATTATAAAGTATACTTTTAAAATATTTAAAACTCCCTTTTAAATAAAGTCCGCTTAAACCATACAGTTATATTATATCATTGTAATGCACTTTATTAAATGACTTTTAAGTCATTAAGTGGCCCCATTCACATTAAGTGAAAATATAACTTAATAATTGCACTTTATCATTAATTATTAATAAATTATTACTTTATTAATAATTAAAGTAACATAACTAAAAAAATAATCGTTATTTCTTGTTTCCGTCTAAACTTGGGAGTAAACCATTGTGTCCATTGTGCATCCAACTGCCTTACTAAAAATAGTAAGGGTCCCTCTCTAACATCCACTGACTTACTATAAATAGTAAGTCCCTGAAACTGAGCCAACTAACGAATGAGTTAATCACTGTGCAGACCATGAGTCTGGGTGCCCTTGTAAAAAATAGCTCTGACCATAATTTGACTTACTATAAATAGTAAGTCCCAAACTGGAAACTCTATCAATGTCACCACAACTCCATACTACTAGCAAACTGTTCAGGTGCCCTGCTAAAGCTAGAAACTATGACTTACCCAAAATAGACACTTATTGTGCCGATCTGACTCAAATGAAGAGCAACCCTGAACATCATGGATCACTAGAGTGGGAAACGATCTCTGACTCTATCAACTGGACCCTCTGAACAACTCCATTAGCCTACGAGGGTCAGGAAATATGCTAATCCTCTAAAAGTTGACGCTTACGAAAATGGGGACATTATAGTCTGTCCTTCCTGGAATTGCTTGTCCCCAAGCAATCTCAGAAACAAAAAACACACTAGTCCACTCAGATCCCAAGGGTAGAATCGCGTAATGTCTCTGTGATCACCAACTAGCTCCTGTAACACCATCACCAGTATAACTGACAGAAATTGCCAAACTGAATCGAACCAAACGGTAGATGTCCCAGGAGTGAATATCTCATAGAGGAGCAACTCGGAAGGCAGACAAAACTTGCTTTCTGAAACTGCACAAGGCGAGTTGTCATGCACACTGTCCAACGCATGCACAATTGAACTGTGCACCTGAAAGAGATCATGCACATGAGGATCAATAGAAAGACCATATGTACTTGGCACCATGTACACATCCAAAAACTCCTCAACCATCCTTGTCTGGAATGCCAATGCACTAGAAGGATCCCAAACTTTGAACAAAATCTTGCCAAAAGGAATATCCTCAAATTCCTGCTGCTCAACTCTGAACTCAACTTCATCGTGCCCAAAGTGGTGAAGCCAATCATTGGGACCCACCCAAAGTGTAGTGCTAGCCCTGTCATCACTCGGGTCCCAAAGCACACTGAACTCACACCCATCCGTACTATGGAGATAATTACATCAGAAAGTGTCTGTATCACTACCACTACCTCCATCCTCTGCAAGGCTCCAATGGATGTGCTAACTCTGCAAGTAATCCGACTTGCAGCCATTGAACCCATCTACTGCAGATGGAAAATACTCATCCCCTAGAGGATGGTACAACCTCAGAGCCAATCCACACTGATGCATCATCAGATCCTTTGTGTGTGGATCATACAAGTAGTAATGAGTACTCCTCCCTATGCAGTCACGATAAAAGCTCCCACCTCGATCAAGCGCTGACTGTCATAGTACTGAATATAACCCCTGTCATCTGACTCACCCAAACAACACCTGTAGTGGATGTAACCACGCGAGAACCTGATGCAACATGTGGTTCTCTACTGCTCTCTATAGACACACTCATCCCATCTGAAACTACTGCACATATATCTGTAATGGATGTAGCCACATCCCCACTACAACTATCACCACAACCCGAAGATGTCAAATCATCACCAACTACCATTGTAAGAAACTGTATTGTAATTGTAGATGGTGAAGGCTGTGCTCGACCCAACTCCACGGTGACGCCATCTAACCAAGACTGCGACTTCTGAAGAGCCAGTGGGTGCTCTCCAATAACTATGTAGTCGCCTTAAGCTCATGAGTGAGCTCATCTACCTCCTCTTCCTTTACCATATACACATTGTAACAAGTGCAACCTCTCTCAAGATGATAGTCTTTATCAGCTAATAACTGCAAGTAATTGTGTTTCATTATCCCGACAGCTTCTCGAAGTGAATGAAACTTTGCAAGGGAAAAACCATTATCACTGTGCTCACCTAACATAGGAGTACCCCAACCATAGATAGTCAACATCTGACGAGCAACATCAAAATGCTCAATGGCTGTGGAAATCTGATTGTCATTCACCTTTAGTTGCCCAGCTAAATGATGTCTCTAAAATTCAAGACTCCCATGCAAACTCTCTGACCCACAATCTGCACTGTGATATGAGGCTGTATCTACATTGCTCACCTCATGAAAAGTAGCATTATGTGTGCTATCATCTCCGTACACATCAACAATCGAAGTACTGCTACTAATCACCTCAACGAATGACTCATCTGATAAAGTGGAAGCTGCTACTACAACAGTAATCTCACACACTCCCACTTTCGATGTAACTGCAAGACCATCTGAAGAACGATCCTGGGAGGACCTATTACCAACAAATAATTTTTTTGATTCATTCTCTAAGGTCTGATATGAAAAATTAGACTCACTATAGCATGAGTCATCTTCAAAGACAACATAAAAATTACCCGAATCACGAGTACCCATATCAAGGCCAACAACATTTACCACATTTGCCTTGTGATCATCCCCATCAATAGGCTCAAACAAAGGACTGCTGTCATAAAAATCAGAATTCTTATTAGGATTGATAACAAATTCTGGAGTGCTGAAAGTACCAACATTCTCCTCCATCTAGAAGTCATCATGAAGTGTCTTGTGCCCAACATCTTCCTTAATGAAAATCTGATTTTTAATCTTTATGGGATCAATTGCATGTTGGTCACTAGCTGCTGAAAATTCATTGTAAAAATTTCTAGATGTCCCACCTGTAGAAGCCTCTTGTTTCTCTTCCTTTTTATTTTGTGATGCAGACCCCTTAAAGATGGATGTCACATATCGTGCTAAACTGTATATGTTTTCCGGGTTTGAAAGCAATTCACCCATCCTTTCCCGACTTTGTCTAAACTTCTCCATTTCTTTCACCCTGTCATTTGTTTGCTTTTTGAGATTAGTCATACTGTTCAACTGGTTTCCTTATTTAATTGATTTTCTAGATTTTTCCATAACTATAACAACTGCAAGAGTGCTAGTCACTCAAAACAAATGTGTGAGCTCAATTATTTCCACCCCAACAGGATGACATGAAACCACTCCGATACCACTGTAAGGACCCCTATGGTTCTAACTCTGACAAACACTAAACTATGGCTGAATTTTGGATGTTTGAATTTTGGTCAAACACTTTGTAGGCAAGCTTTGATACCACTGTAAGAACCTTTGTTGTTTCTAACTTTACCACTATATTTTATGATTTAACAGTGCCTTGACATTTCGTTAAACACTTAGCAAACAATGTCTGAGCTTGTTGATTTTAGTTCGTGTTTGATTTGTTATGGTTTAGTATGCTGCAATTGATGTTTTTTGATATATTTGCAATCTTCAATACAACAATATAATGCAACAAAATAGAATATATTGCAATAATTATTTCAACTAAAAAACTGGACATTGCATAGGGAATATATAGCTGATAATTCTAGATTTTTACAACTTAGATATTAGTATTTTCACAAAATATTGACAAACTAATTCATAAAATATCCCCTATTACCTAAATTAACAATACCCATAACATTTAGGACATACAATTCATAAACTTACATGTATGATGTCTTGAAACCCTTGAATGAACTTCACAAATCTGCTCACAAATGCTTAAAATCTGATTAATAATGGCTACCAATTCCTTCTTGATGACATGTAACTGATTGAATGTTTGAAGATGTTAAGTTGATAACTGAAATACAAAAGGATAATACAAGACATTAAATCAGTTAATGGATTGTATTGTCATTGAGTCAACTTGATATAATCTAATCGGTTATAATCAAAGTGTCAAAGACTTCAGAGAATCAGAGAGATAAAGATTATGCTTTTTGTAATGCATAAAAGACAAGCATTCACATTGTGACTACAAACATCGATGGTCAATGGAACCCGATGGATAGAGATCACTGACAGTCAAGTCACAGTGATGCTCGATAAAGAAAACCGATGA
Source organism: Thuja plicata (assembly GCA_018584345.1). NCBI lineage: Eukaryota > Viridiplantae > Streptophyta > Pinopsida > Cupressales > Cupressaceae > Thuja > Thuja plicata. The sequence continues at coordinate 2,055,571 of MU228433.1, read as the reverse complement.
GCAGAATCACAAGCAAACCCGACGGCCACAAACATAGTGTAAACTGACAGAGAAGCCCGAGGAGAACTAGAGTGTTGACTGACGCTATCAAAGAGTTAAACCGAAATTAACTTGAGTTCAGAAATGAAAAAATATCTAGCTGGCAGAGCTAAATATAGAGTTAACTGGTAGTTATCATTGTTTTCATCGACAAGATAAGCCAGAGCTAAGTAATTGATTTAAAGCTGTTTTGTCCAGTTGGCAAGAAGATCTCAACGAGATACAAAAATAGTTTTGCTTTAAATCTAATTGGCCAGAATTGTGGATCATGCCAAGATCAAGAAGATCAATAACCTAACAACGGTGATATTATGTCTATTTAAGAGACAAATCAATTCATTACGAATTGGTGTGGGGGAGAAAAGAAAAAGAGGATGCTAAAGAGAAACTGATGAAGAGAAACTTCATACATTGCTGATCAACAAGCTGAGGAAAGAGCTAAAGAATTTTGTGGACACGAAACAACAGCGCACAACATCACCAAGCAGAATAAAAGTGGATCAAATGTATAAACAAAGTTATATTGATTAGAATAGTTTTGTGAGATTACAATAGATCTGAAAATCTGCAAGTATAAGTTGTATATGTGAATAGATCATACTGTTTCAATTTAATCATTGATTCAGAAAGTCTCTTAACCGAGTGGGATTTAAAGATCCTTTCTATATTGAGATACATCCAATGGAGTACCAAAAAGTTTGTTCACGAAGATAGCATGAGATGTCAGATACGTATTGACAGACCAAGTGAGTGTTTGATCAAGGATGGTAGCATAGAGATGCCCGATATCAAATGACAGACTAAAATTTTAAATCCTCTAACAAGGTCACACCTAACAATGTGTTTGTAACCTTTAACTAGGTTGGCTCTTCACTGAGCTCACTTGAGAAGAGTGAAAATTTTGGGTTACCGGTCCCAAGTGGTTTTTCCCTTAACAGGGTTTCAAAGTTAAAAATCCATGTGTCAATGTGTTTATGAGTCATTACTTTAGTGTTTTACATTACACTTAACTTAATTAGATTGATCGGTATATTCTAGATAATTTACTATCTTTCGGTAAATTAACAGGCTGTTGTTCGGTAAATCTACAGTTGAAGGTTTTACAAAGTATTCCAAGTAGTAGTAAATTGATATAAGTATTTGGAGGCATTCATCTTATAGGACAAAAGATAACTAGAGGTATAATTTTGTGGTACTAAGTTTTAAGGGTTGATTATTGGAATATTTTTGAGGCCACTGATTCACCCCCCTCTTAGTTATTACTAACAATTGGTATCAGAGCTTGTGTGCTTAGAAAGGGAGTTTAACAACTCAAGAAAAAGATCACAAGATGAATAGACGAGATGTGCCCAAGTTGAATAAAGATAATTTTGCATCATGGAAAAGCAGAATAAGACTCTACCTATCAGGTATTGGAAATGATATTGTTCAATACTTAGATACTGAATATGAGCTGCCTACAGGACCTCATACTCTTGAACAATTAAGAGTTAAGCATGAACATAACTGCATGATGATAGAACTTGCATCATCACTCTCCGATGCTGAGTTAGAAGATGTCAAAACCTGCACCTCTACAAAGAAAATGTGGGATAAATTGAAGCTTGTATATGGAGGAGATGCCAGTGTACTCAGAGAAAAGGCAGAAAATCTAAGAGGGAGGTTTGATGACCTAAGAATGAAAGAAGGAGAAAACATTACTTAGTTTAGCTACAGAATCAAAGAGGTAGTAAATGCCACCCGAGGAGTTGGAGGTGTACTTGAATAGGAGACAGTGGTAAGAAAAATCTTAAGAACCTTATTGCCTGTTTTATGCTATTAGAGTTTCCGCTATTCAAGAAATGAGAGCAGTTGTAAACAATAAAGTTACTCTAGATAGTCTGATTGGTAGACTAATTTCATTTGAGATGAATAACTTTGACAATAGTGTCTTACCATCCATAGAATCTGCATTCAAATATTCTCTAAAGATAAGTAACTCAAGTCATAGACATGCTGTTAGAAATGATAGTGACAGTGATAATGAGGATCAAGGACTTGATGAGATTGAAGCACTAATGGCTAGAAGATTGCAGAGAGGCAAAGACAGATACAAAGGTAAATTACCACTTGTATGTTTCAATTGTAAAGAGGTTGGACAATTTTCTGCAAGATGTCCAAACCGATGAAAAGATGACAGAGGAAATGACAGACCTTATGAGAAGAAGTTTGATAAAGGTGAAAATAGAGATATCGGGGCAACTGACAATCTGATAAGAGAGATACCCGAGACTATAAGGACAAAGGGAAGAAAGCTTGTTACCTAGCTGATGACACCGACACCGAATTAGAAGAAGACATCAAGATGGTATTTGTAGCCATGAAGGATGATTCAGATGAAGATGAAGAAAGGTATGTAGAAACTGCACTCATATCTAAAGTTAGTAAAAATGATGTCTGGATCATAGATAG
>MU228433.1:2038248-2052177 GCA_018584345.1 Thuja plicata | reverse complement strand
GGACACAAAGAAGACACCCTATGAGCTTTGGTATGGTCATACACCCAATGTAAGTTACTTCAGAATCTTTGGTAGTCAATGTTATATATTGAAGGATGATAGAAATGGAAAGCTTGACTGCAAAAGTTAAGAAGGTATCTTTCTAGGGTATTCAACCAAAAGCAAGGCTTATAAATGTATTAACAAGTCATCTAACAAAATCATTGAAAGTGCAAATGTGAAAATAGATGAGTATGCAGAAAAGAATGATAAGGAAAGCAAAAATGAACCAGAGGACTACAACAAGTTTGTTTATACAGAACCTGACACTCTACTTGAGCAACAGTGTGTCACTCCTAAGCATCAGAATATTGCACCCGAGCATCAGACTGCAATTATCGATGATTAGAATAATACTCAAGATGATGTTCCGAACAATGGAGATAAAAATGAAGGTGAAGAAGATGATCAAAATGATGAACACAGAGCTGAACCGAAACTTGCCAAGTATGTTAGAAGACATCATCCACAAAATCAAATCATAGGGACAAGAAGGCTGGAACAAGAACAAGAAGTGAGTCACTTAACACCATATATTTACTTTGTGATTTTGAGCCTAAATCTATTTACAATGCACTAGAGAATGAAGAAAGGGTCAGTGCTATGAATAAAGAGATAGAATAGATTGAGAAGAACAATACATGGACACTAGTACCAATACCAGATGACAAGAATGTCATTGGTACCAAATGAATATTTAGAAACAAGCTGAATGAGAATGGAGAAATCACTAGAAACAAAGCAAGATTAGTATGCAAGGGATATGCACAAGAAGAAGGTATTGATTATGGTGAAACCTTTGCACCCATTGCTAGACTAGAAGGAGTTAGAATCTTACTTTCTTATGCTGCATTTAAAGGATTCAAGGTATACCAAATGGATGTCAAATTTGCATTCCTAAATAGAATACTTGAAGAAGAGGTATACATTGAACAACCATAAGGGTTTGTTGATCCAGACAAGAGAAACATGGTATGTAGACTACACAAAGCCTTGTATGGATTAAAAAAAGCACCGAGAGCCTGGTATGAAATACTTCACTCATATCTCATTAGCATAAAATTTGTTAGAACAAGTAAAAACAACAATCTATACTTAAAAGAAGATACCGATGGTAATATTCTGATTGCTGAAATTTTTGTTGATGATATCATTTTTGGGGGAAATGAATTGTTATGCACATCCTTTGCTGATGAAATGAGCAAGGAATTTGAAATGTCTAAGTTTGGAGAGATCAAATTCTTTCTTGGTCTACAGATTCTTCAACAAGAAGAAGACATTTACATCACTCAGTCCAAATACATCAAGGAAGTGCTAAAGATATTCAAGATGGAGGATTCCAAACCAGTTGGAATACCTATGGCTACTAGATGCAAGCTGACAAAAGGAGACAAGACAAATAACATAAATCAAACCTTATATAGATCAATGATTGGCAAACTGATGTATGTTGTTCACACCAGACCAGATATAGCACATGCAGTGGGGATCGTTGCAAGATTCTCTGCTAATCCCAAAGAATCACATATGACTGTTGTCAAAAGAATCCTGAGATATTTGAAGAACACCGAAGACTATGGCTTATGGTACAAAAGAGAAGAAAAATTTGAGCTACAAGTCTATACAAATGCTGATTGGGCTGGAAACATTGATGACCGAAAGAGCATAACTAGAGGAGCATTCTTCATGGGTGACAGACTTGTCACATGGATAAACAAGAAGCAAGGATGCATCTCTCAGTATACTGCAGAAGCAGAATATGTGGCTGCTGCTACAAATTTCTCTAATATTGCATGGATCAAACAATTACTGGAAGGTATGCATATGAAGACCCTTGAACCAGTAATTATCTATTGTGATAATACCAGTGCAATAAATATTTCTAAGAATCCAGTCATGCATGCATGCTAAGAATAATAATATTGCTATCAAGTATCACTATCTAAGAGAACAAGTGCACGCAAAAGAAGTGAATTGAAATATGTTCAATCAAAGGAACACTTAGCTGACATATTCACCAAGCCATTACCGAAGAATACATTTGAGTACCTGAGATAAAGACTAGGGGTTCAACCCTTGTCTATCGATCAGTAATCTGACTAGGAGGTTGCATTAGCCTATAACAAATCTAAAGATCAGTCATGTTGATGCAAACACTGAGATGGATAGCACCAGATACATCTTTACATTGCAAGGTACAATTTCTACACCAAAGACCAAAGACATTTTATTGCTGATGGATAGGAAAATTCAAGGAATATATATGCAAAGGGATGGAACATGATATAGATGATAAATCAAGGATAATTATTCTTGTTTGGCATTGTTGTCAAAGGGAGAGAGATATCTCATTATCATACAAAAAGGGAGAGATGTTCTTATTACCATCAGGGAGAGATGATCTCATTATCAAAAGGAGAGATATGATAAAAGGAGAGATTATATCATTATCCATGAAGAGAAGTTCATGAGAATTAGAAATGAAGAGTTAATCAATATTCTAAGGGAGAGAAATTGATTACATATGAAATATCCATCTAAGGGAGAGAAGTAACCAAGGGAGAGAGTTCAGACAAGAGAAAGATTGTTGTCAAAGGAAAAAGAGATTATCAAGAAAGAGGAACAGTCAAGGCAAAACACATATCAAAATAGAGATATCAGATGATACATCTATCTAGAGAAGGGATTAAAGATTGAAGACGATCACTCTGCATTAAACAAATCTAAGCTATTTTTGAGCTTACCGAGAGCCATACATTTGTAATAGTTACATTAGGAAAGCTTGATGAAACTGTATATTTCATATTGTATTAGTGATAGCATAGTATGATAATGTAGTATGTTGCCATCAATGCCAAAGGGAAAGATTGATGACATGTAACTGATTGAATGTTTGAAGATGTTAAGTTGATAACCGAAATGCAGAAGGATAATACAAGACATTAAGTTAGTTAATGGATTTTATTGTCATTTATGTCAACTTGATATAATCTAATCAGTTATAATCAAAATGTCAAAGACTTCAGAGAATCAGAGAGATAAAGATAATGCTTTTTGTAATGCATAAAAGACAAGCATTCACATTGTGACTACAAACACTGACGGTCAGTGGAACCCGATGGATAGAGATCACCATAGTCAATTCATAGTGATGCCTGAGCAAGAAAATTGATGAGCATTACCGATGAGCAGAATCACAAGCAAACCCGGCAGCCAGAAACATAGTGTAAACCGACGGAGAAGCCCGATGAGAACTGGAGTGTTGACCGACGCTATCAAAGAGTTAAACTGAAATTAACTTGAGTTTAGAAACGACAAAATATCTAGCTGGAAGAGCTAAATATAGAGTTAAGTGGTAGTTATCATTGTTTTCATCGACAAGATAAGCCAGAGATAAGTAATTGATTTAAAGTTGTTTTGTCCAGTTGGCAAGATGATCTCAACGAGATAAAACATGAGTTTTGCTTTAAATCTAATTGGAAAGAATTGTGGATCACGCCAAGATCAAGAAGATCAATAAACTAACAATGGTGACATTATGTCTATTTAAGAGACAAATCAATTCATTATGAATTGGTGTGGGGGAGAAAAGAAAAAGAGGATGCTAAAGAGAAACTGATGAAGAGCAACTTCATACAGTGCTGATCAACAAGCTAAGGAAAGAGCTAAAGAATTATGCAGACACCGAGCAACAGAGCACAACATCATCGAGCATAATCAAAGTGGAGAAAAGGTATAAACAAAGTTATATTGATCAGAATAGTTTTGTGAGATTACAATAGATTTGAAAATCTGCAAGTATAAGTTGTATATGTGAACAGATCATACTGTTTCAGTTTAACCATTGATTCAGAAAGTATCTTAATCGAGCGGGATTTAAAGATCCTTTCTATATTGAGATACATCCAATGGATTATCAAAAAGTTTGTTCACGAAGATAGCATGAAATGACAGATACCTATTGATAGGCCAAGTGAGTGTTTGATCAAGGATGGTAGCATAGAGATGCCCGATATCAAGTGACAGACTAAACTTTTAAATCCTCTATCAAGGTCACACCTAACAGTGTGTTTGTAACTTTTAACAGGGTTGGCTCTTCACCGAGCTCACTTCAGAAGAGTGAAAATTTTGGGTTACCAGTCCCAAGTGGTTTTTCCCTTAATAGGGTTTCCACGTTAAAAATTCACGTGTCAATGTGTTTATGAGTCATTACTTTAGCGTTTTGCATTAAACTTAACTTAATTGGATTGATCGATATACTCTAGATAATTTACTGTGTTTCGGTAAATTAACAGACTGCTATTTGGTAAATCTACAGTAGAAGGTTTTACAAAGCATTCCGGGCAATAGTAAGTTGATATAAGTATTTGGAGGCATTCATCTTATAGGACTGAAGATAACTAGAGGTATAATTTTGTGGTACTAAGTTTTAAGGGTTGATTATTGAAATATTTTTGAGGCCACTGATTCACCCCCCCTCTCAGTTATTACTAACACTTCTATCACTACAAACCGTTTTAGTAAATAATGAAGCATTCAAACCCTTAATTCTGCAACGATGAATTTATTCTTGGCCTCTAGATGAAGCCAATGCCTGACATAATTCGTTGGGTGTTTCACCAATTCACTATGCTAAAAAACCTAGAAGAATTCACAATTCTTCAAGCTTGAAATTTGAAACCATTGTTTCAATTTCTTCTGTACACAAACAAAAGCAAATGTACAAGTCATAGAATGAATTGATTTATCCTTTTGAAGTTATTTATAAATCTCCAAGTAACAATTGAGCTTCAAGCTTCAAGCTTACACCCCGTATAACTTATCATGTGAACTTGTTGCAAGTTTGAAATATAATATTTAATTATATTCCCCTCCTTTTGATGCACACATTAAAATATAAAATATACTTTATTAAACACTTATATCTCCCTTTTTAAATAACACTTTATCACTTTTTATAAAGTATACTATTAAAACATTTAAAACTCCCCTTTAAATAAAGTCCACTTAAATCATAAAGTTATATTATATCATTGTGATGTGCTTTATTAAATGACTTTTAAGTCATTGAGTGGCCCCATTCACATTAAGTGAAAATATAACTTTATAATTGCACTTTATCATTAATTATTAATAAAGTATTACTTTATTAATAATTAAATAACATAACTCCAAAAATAATCATTATTTATAATTTCTGTCTTAACCTGAGAGTAAACCATTATGTCTATTGTGCATCTACCTGTCTTATTAAAAATAGTTAAGGGTCCCTCTCTAACATCCACTAATTTACTATAAATAATAAGTCCCTGAAACCGAGCCAACTGACGAATGAGTTAATCACTCTGCATACCATGAGTTTGAGTGCCCCAGTAAAAAATAGGTCTTACCATAATTTGACTTACTATAAATAGTAAGTTCCAAACTAGAAGCTCTGTCAATGTCACCACAACTCCATATTGCTAGCAAACTGTCTAGGTGCCCTGTTAAAGATAGAAACTATGACTTACCCAAAATAGACACTTACTATAAATAGTAAGTGTGTCGATCTGACTTGAACGAAGAGCAATCCTGAACATCCCTGATCACTAGAGTGAGAAATGGTCTCTGGCTCTATCAACTGGATCCTCTGAACAAATCCATTAGCTTATGAGGACCAAGAAATAGGCTAATCCTCTAAAAGTTGACGCTTACAAAAATGGGGACATTACAGTCACACTCCGTTCATCAGGATGTTCAGAGAATTGAATTTCAAACTGTTTATCATCACCATTCAGTAAATAGTGGATAACACTTGTTTTAGTCATTATAGTGCTCCCACTGATAATTTCTTAATGAAATAGAAACATATTTCGTGTGAGGGTTCAATGCTTCAGTACAGACAACATTGTTTATTATGCTTTATTTAGTTATACCACAATAAACTCCATTTTTCATGGTCCAGATCTGATATGGCATTTCTCTAGTAATGGCTCCTAAGTAAATTTAAATATAAGCATTAACAAACTTTAAAGATTAAGAATAAATGATAAAATAAGTGTTACCTACATGAGGGCCCAGAGACTGAAAAGTGAATGGTATTCTTCTCGGGCCACATTACCATTTCCTACCTCCAACATGTCAGGACAAGACCTGATCCACAAATGCATAAATAGTACAATTGGTTACATGGCATAAAGTCAGGCTAATATAGAAGAGCATAAAGGCTAGAAATGGGTGATTAATTCCTTGTTAAAATCATGTTTATGTAAACTATAGACATTTTAAAACCCTAACAACTGCTATCTATATTTGAACCTCGAGTAGGGGAAGCGTACCAATAGCCTTTATATCCAACTTTGTGCATTCTAAGCTACTATACAGTTTATTGGAATTCGATGATCTGAGTAGGCTAAGATGAATGATTACAAAAATAAAAATGGGTGCAATATGGACTTGCTAGTGGTGATTTTAGTTTTAGGCTAGTATAAAGAAATTTTTTTATGCCCAGTTATGATTTCAGTTAAATTCAATGGACATGCAGTATCAATTGCATTTCTCTGCAATAGGGAAAGTTCTCACCATTCCATCCACATGATATTGCATAGTTTTCCCATCTGTTGTTCAAATATGCTCGAGTGGATATGCTGCACCAAATGAACCACTTAAGCATCCATGCTCAGAAAGCACCATAACAATCATAAGGGTCATAGTAATTTAGTAAATCACCATAGAAATCCATGAATTTGGGATTGAGCTCGTCACCTAGCCCAAGTGTTATTAATGTCTTGTGTTGTCCTCCAACTATTTCCAACTTTCGTGCCCCATGTAGTAGGATGTTCCACTCCCCTGCAAGAAATAATGTCATTTAGCAGCATGCCATTAACATGAAGATTGAGCGTTAAGATTTAGATTTATAACTGATGGCAACTTTAATCTACAAATAGCTCAATGCATTACCATTCACACAGAGTAAAATATTGGACACCCTGTTTTGAGAAGTGCATCTCTCATTATTAGGTATCTGTAATTTGATGCAAAATAAAGTATAATAGGTTAACTAGTCCACATGAAAGATTCGAGAACAATTTTTTTTTTATCTTAAACACCCTCACTAGGTTAATTGGTCCTTAGCAAAGATTGGATACCAATTCATTCTCATCTTAAACACCCATCACTTAACAACACTCATTTTGGATAACCCAACTAGATCTTGAAGGATTTTGGGACTATAGGAGGATGAAGTAATTGTACCCATTCAAAAAATGTATCAGCATCTAATTGCTCATATCCTTAGGAACTTGGTTGTTTCTTGGCACAAGTATAGTATCTAAAAAGTCAAAGAAATTCAGAAATAATAGCAATGAATAAGAAAAGTGATATGATACTTCTTGCCTGCACAATTTCAGACACTAGATTTCTGATTTCCATACCCAACTATCTGAATATATCCCCAATTTGAGACCTTTGCCGTGAACATAGTCAGAAAGTGCCTTGATGCCAGATAGGAATGTTGAAGCTCATGGAACAAATTTTCCCTATGAAATTAGAGAGATTCAACATGTAATTAGTTGATAATGTGGCTTACTCAGAGAATAATTAAAAATAGGAAATTACATAAAATAAACTTTGTTGGATGTCAAGACACACATCTTCAGATTGCTTGAACTCCCCCCAACAATCATGTGCTCAATCCAATATGAAGAATTCAAATCCACCAAGAATAGTAATACACACATTAGTAATGCAGTGACTCTAAACATTGTCAAAGCCTTGATCCTAGATCTAAGCGCCACACCTAAGTCCCCGTTTGGTTCATGCAATTGGGTGAGAATTAGAAGAAACAAAAACCAAAAATGGAAAATACACAGTTTGTGTCGATATCATCAAATTGGAATATGGATTTGGTAATTCCATTTTACCCCCAAAATTGATATTACAATCTTCCATCCATCATATTTTCTCGAGTGGATATGTTGCACCAAATGAACCCATTAAGCATCCATGCTCATAAAGCACCATAACAATCATAAGGGTCATAGTAATTTAGTAAAGCACCATAACAATCCGTGATTTTGGGAGTGAGCTTATCACCTAGCCCAAGTGTTATTAATGTCTTGTGTTGTCCTCCAACTATTTTCAACTTTCGTGCCCCATGTAGCAGGATATTAGATACTCCTCTGCAAGAACATAATGTCAATTAGTAGCATGCCATTAACAGAAAGATTGAGAGTTAAGATTTAGATTTATAACCAGTGGCAATTTTATTCTGCAAATAGTTCAATGCATTACCATTCACACAAAGTAAAATATTGGACGCCCTATTTTGAGAAGCGTATCTCTCATTATTGGGTATCTATAATTTGATGAGTCAGTGGCCTCAAAAATTAATCCTTAAATCAACCCTTAAAACTTATAACCACTAATTATGTCTCAAGTTATCTTCTGTCCTACAAGATGTATGTCTTGAAATACTTTAATCAATTTTCTACTTGTCGGATTGCTTTGTTAATCTCTCTTATGTATGATTACCGATAAGCAGTTAACTATTTACCGAAACACAGTAAATATGCAGAGTATACCGATCAATGCAGAAATGCATATGTGAAATGTAAAACAGTAAAGTAATAAACCATAAACACATAACACAAGGATTTTAACGTGGAAACCCTGTTAAGGGAAAAACTACTGGGACTGGTACCCCAAATTTTCACTCTTCTGAAATGAGCCCTGTTAAGAGCCAGCCCTGTTAAAGGTTACAAACACAATGTTAGGTGTGACCTTGTTAGAGGATTTAGAAATAGTTTGTTAAGTAGTATCTGTCATCTAATGCTACCATCCATGATCAAACTTTCTTGGCCTGTCAATAGGTATCGGACATATCCAATGCTACTTCTGTGATCAAAATTTTTGACACTCCTTGGGATGTATCTCAATTATAAAAGACTTTTAAGTCCTGCTCGGTTAAGAGACTTTATGATTCAATGGTTAAATTGAAACACTAATGGTCTGTTCATACATACAACTCAATTGCAGATTTTCAGTAATACACACATTAGTAATGCAGTAACCCTAAACATTGTCAAAGCCTTGATCCCAGATCTAAGCGCCACACCTAAGTCCCCGTTTGGTTCATGCAATTGGGTGAGAATGAGAAGAAACAAAAACCGGAAATGGGAAATACACAGTTTGTGTCGATATCATCAAACTGTAATATCGATATGGTAATTCCATTTTACCCCCAAAATTAATATTACAATCTTCCATCCATCAGATTTTCTCGAGTGGATATGTTGCACCAAATGATCCCATTAAGCATCCATACTCATAAAGCACCATAACAATCATAGTAATTTAGTAAAGCACCATAACAATCCGTGAATTTGGGATTGAGCTTATCACCTAGCCCAAGTGTTATTAATGTCTTGTGTTGTCCTCCAGCTATTTTCAACTTTCGTGCCCCATGTAGCAGGATGTTCTACTCCTCTACAAGAACATAATGTCAATTAGTAGCATGCCATTAAGAGGAAGATTGAGAGTTAAGATTTAGATTTATAACCAGTGGCAATTTTATTCTGCAAATAGCTCAATGCATTACCATTCACACAGAGTAAAATATTGGACGCCCTATTTTGAGAAGCGTATCTCTCATTATTGGGTATCTATAATTTGATGCAAAAATAAAGTATACTAGGTTATCTGGTCCACATGAAAGATTCAAGAACAATTTTTTCTTATCTTGAACACCCTCACTAGGTTAATTGGTCCTCAGGAAAGATTAGATATCAATTCATTCTCATGTTAAACACCCATCACTTAACAACACTCATTTTGGATAACCCAACTAGATCTTGAAGGATTTTGGGACTGTGTAAAGATGAAGTAATTGTACCCATTCAAAAAATGTATCTGTATCTAATTGCTCATATCCTAAGGAACCTGGTGTTCCAATTCTACCAAAATCGGGATTGAAAATAAAATAGATTTGATGCATGGTCGGGTCTGACACAAATATCCGACTGTTCTCTTTCGTAGCTATTGTCGTGACCACCGAGGAGCTAAAAATCACCATTCTTGTAAGACATGGTTTTGATCAGTTTGTCGTGACAACCCATGACAAGGATCCCAAGATCAATGGAGGTTTCGTCATCGACATTTTTGAGAAGGTCGTCAAAGGGCTGCCTTATGCACTGTCTTACAAATTTGTTCCCTAGGGAGATGGAAATCTCACCCCCTCCTACGATGAAATTGTTCAGGAAGTCTACACGAAGGTTTCTGTCTGCATTTCGTTTGTTGCTTTGATTTTTTTCTTATGTCTAGGGTTCTCGTAGGCTTCAAATCCCCGACGTGATGATGTGTTTCTACCAGGAGTTTGATGCGATGGTGGATGATATTACAATTCTGGCAAATCGAAGTAATCTGGTGGATTTCACGCAGCCGTATTTAGAATCCGGGTTAGTGATGGTGGCGTCGGTCTGGAAAGTCGATACCAACGACGCTTGGGCATTTTTGCGGCCTTTCACTCTGTGCATGTGGTTTGCAATGGACTTGTTCTTTCTCTTTATTGGAATTGTGGTGTGGGTGCTTGAACATAAGCGGAACACCACCTTCAGGGGGATCCCCAGGCGCCAAATTGTTACCATGCTCTTGTTTGCTTTAAAATCAAACAATAGCCAGCCGAAAACACAGCACATAATGAGGATGAATGCCGCTTTTATCATTTTCATACAAGATATTAGATTTAAAAAAATGAAAAAAATAAAAAATTATTAGATTTAAAAATATTACAAAAATTAAAAATTAAAACAAAACTTTACTCAAATTCCAATTCCATTTTCAAATATGTGGAACCAAACACATCATCGTCTCATTCATCTTCGGGGTTTCCAACTATATTATGAAAGAAAAACTAGATTGGAAACTTCCTAAATTGACCAAATCCAACAGTAGATCAAATCCAACATTTTTTAATTCGTGCAACCAAATAGAGCCTAAAAAGACAATAATAATGTAGAGAATTTGCTGCAATTCCTATGACTTGTTCTACTTGAATCCATGTACAAGCAGACTAGATTTACCTATATTCACATACTCGTATTCAAGATCCTTGAATCTAGTTGAAACCAATGCATCAGCTATAGGGACCAGAGTGAAAAAAAAAAGATCGAACTCTCCTCATTTTATTTATGTGTAGCTTAGCTTCTATCACGACCCTCTTTCTCAGAACCAATGTTAACAACAATTAACTTATTTTTATCTACTATTTGCATGGCGTGTAAATTACTGGAGAGCATTAATTTCACCCACCCAATCAGATTGACCTTTGACCATTTGTAGAAGAGACTTTCCACCAACCATCTAGATGTTTCTCAGCAGCCAACATTGAATGCATCATCTAACAATGTCGGTGGATGATTTTAGAAATTGGAAGTCGGTGCAAGAAAAAGAACTTCATGCTTCGAGATACCGAGAAAAGGGGAAAATGGAATTTGTTAAAGGAGATAGAGGGTTGAGCTTAGAGAAGGGGAGAGCACACAGGTTTGGGGAGGAAGTGGAGAGCACATAGAAGTAAGGAGAAAGGTTATTAAAATGCGAGAGTCAAAGGTAGGGAAATGATCAGCGAAGAGGAGGGAGCAGTGTAGAATGGAGAAAGCCAGCGTGAGAGGCTGAGAAAAGACAGTGCGTGAGGAAGGGACTAGAGCATTGAGGGAGGCTATAGAAATAAAAGAGGGAATTAACAAGGAAACAACAAGTTGATACGAGGGAGAGAATTTGGGTTCCTAGAAATGTCAATCCTTTCCTAGAGGAAATTGGAGGAGAGATTAAGTCGGCTGGAGAAAATCAAGTTTTTATGTTTTAAATGTCTTGTCTTTGTTATAGAAAGCAAGCTGTTGGTTAAAGGAGATCAATTAAATTAGAAGCTCTATTTCCTTTTGAACTTTTAAACTCGCTCAATTTTTGAACTTGTCTATTAATATCGAATTCTTGAGATTAGTAAACATGTGTCTTTTAAAATCTTATTATGGTCACACCATGTTTAGACTAGGAGAGTCAGATTTTGGATTTACTTTATTTTCTTGTATCAACCATCTATAAGAATTTAGATTTGTATTATTTGGAAAACATAGATATCAATAGAAATTTTCTATACGTTATTTTGGGAGCAAAAGTAAAACGTAGTACTCACCCATATTAGTTCTTTGGCTTCCAAAAGGAACACAACGAACATATTCCTTCTCCTTAAGTTAATAAACGATTTTCTCCTTTAGGAGAATCAAAATGTTATAGAAATGTTTAAAGTCATGTTGTTTTGGAAACATAGAAACATTGGAAACATTGATGAACTAAGGATGACGGTGAATAAATGAAATCTTTCAGAAGCTTGTCCAGAAAACAAGGATCATAAAACTATTACCAAGAGGATATACTCTCTAGATGATCATGAACTTAGTAAAATAAAGATCTTCAAGGGTTTGAATTACGTTGGAATTGGTTAACACTTTTAGCATTTTGGATACCCTATCTTGTAAGGTTTGTTGGATTATAGTTTAAATTTGAATCATGTAACGCTCCTAATAAATATCTTAAATATAAGGACAATTGTATGAATAAGGTGTGAGATGTCCTTAGCACCTCCTAAGGATTTTCTTAGTATGTCATGATTGAGGAAACAAGAGTTCATTTATAATCATTAATTATGTGTTGGATTTGCATAGACCAATGTCTTTGAGCATGTTAGTTTTTGGGGTAAAGTTGTGTTACTCCTACTTTTCATTATAAAAAAATGAAAGTCAAATCTTGATGAGTAGAAATGAGAGGGAATCATAGACTTGCGAATTTCTTAAACTTGTATACATGTTGTACCTGTTATTCATTTTATATATCTTTACACTTCCTGAATATGTTGAACTTCCATGAATAGTATACACTTTTACCTATTTATGTATTCTTTGGTTTTCTCCATGTGCTTTTATGCACTAGTAAATTTTACCCCATTTTTCGATGAGGAATAGTCAAATATTCAACACCCATTGGTTGTACATACGACTATAACTATTGTCAAACTTTTTTCGTCGCTTATTTGACAGGAAAGCCAGTAGTCGAAACATAGACCTAGTTAGTGGTTGAAATATCGACCGAATCTTCGCCAAAAAAATTGCCTGAAGCTGGAAGAATTGCAGATCAAACCTTTTATCTAAGCGGTCAACTTGCCAAAATTTTGACCACCTTTGGTCGCAATTAACGTCGACCATATAGCAGTCACGTCGAAACATCAAACACAGGTGTCACTTTGTCGACCATAGTTGGCCGGAATCAATGTCAAACACATAGCAGTCACGTCGATACATCATAGATAGTGTCTCATTTTCTCGACCAACATTCGTCGCCATTGATGTCGAACACATGGCATTCTCGTCGAAACTACTGATATTAGAATGTCGAAAAAGAGACCAATACAAATTTTTGTTTAAAATATATATATTATTGATGGGTTTAGTATAGTCAAAGATATGATTAGTTTAGTATCAGTATAGGATCAGATAACTAATAGAGATAAGATAAGGTTCCTCTTGTTCCTTCTATAGTAAGAGCTTTCTTTTATGAACTTTTCACTAATCTATATAGGGCAAAGTATCTGCTATTTATTTTATTAAAGTTCAGAAAAGTCTCTAATGCTTAGGTAGTTGTGTTAATTTATGCATGCATAAGTTGTTTTTCCTTCTATAGTTATATAGGAATAGAGATAGAGTGATAGAGTAATAGAGTTATGTGTGTTGTTAAGTTTAGCATAAGTATATCTTATTCATGCCAAGTACTATCTTGATTAGAGACATGGTTCCAAGTAAGGAGTAAGCTAATCATGATATAATATGATAGTACATATCCTCTCATTAGGAAACTCCTAACAAA
>MU228433.1:1950208-1995322 GCA_018584345.1 Thuja plicata | reverse complement strand
TATTAAAGAATGAAAGAATGCTAGATGTTCAATGTACAGGAAAGAAAGAAATGTTCAAATGCAAAATTTCAAAGGTGTCTTTATGAATATTGAGCAAACAATCTCGTGTTGGTTCAGAGAAATAACAACGATGTGTATCCATTGAGTAAATTTTGTTTCAGTAACAGTGTTAACAATGATTTCAAATGCTGTTATAAAATATGCATATGCAGGGGATAGAGCTAAATTGATAACAGTCAGAAAAGATACTTCCAATTCGAAGACACATTCAAGCATGAAAAGACAAAGTACCAATTACATGCAATTCTGCTAAACAACAGTATTGACAGCTTGAGCTTCTAAAAGCTATGTGTTAAAATGTAGAGAATTCAAACAGTAATGCTATTATATGCATATACAAATGGCATGTAATGACAACCTACCGTGATATATGCATATATAGAAATAAATTGAAGTAAACAGTGCATTTATATGCTGTTAAATTTTATTTCCTGCATAAAGGACTGCATATTTAAAAGTAATATAGCCACTACAGACGGTAGGTGTTCAGACATCATGAGCATCAAAGATAGATACAAACATCCATTGGAGATGACATCATGAACAACATGCATCAACATAAAGCCCGAGCTCAACTCTTAAAGACACAAAGACACAACTGATGCTTCAGCATAGTAAAGAAACATTGCAAAGTGTAAATCTAATAGACATGTTTACTGTTCAAATAGAGCTAAGTTTCAAACAGGAAATAGAAATGAAAGCCCTAAATCTATGAGATCTTCCAAATGTTCAAGAAGATAACAGAAGTAGAGAGGGAGAGCTCGAGTTGAATCGAAGATTAGATACAGATAAATACAACACAGTCTCCATGTGTTTTTAATACTTTTCAGGCATCGCAATGTTATCATTATAAAGAACAGGGGAGGCCCAAATTCATTTTTTAGTTATAATAACAGACAGTATGGAGTTCATTTATCTCCCAGTAAAACAAATAACAGCCTGCATATGTTTAAGAAAGTTTACATCTAAATGTGCAAGATAATCCATGTGGGTGTTCATGTTTTGTTACCATTCGACATTATGACAGGAACATTATTAAAAGAGAGTAACATTATTCAGATAGTGGGTGTTCAAGCACAAGGAAAACCCAAGAAGAGCGACTTATCTGTGGCTTTCATGCAGAGAACCCGCGGTGGAGAGCAAAGATCTCAAACATGATAGTGCCATGATTCATGGTATCCAAAACTCTGAGTTTGACTCCAGTTTGAGAGGTAGAGCCCGAGCTCTTTAAGACTTTGCCCGAGAAATCATTTCTAGTAAAATGTCACCTGAGCCACTCAAAGAACAGGAAGATAGCGCCATTAACTGATGGCATAAAAATCCAAAGGAAAATCCAGATCATGCAGAGAGCCCGTATTTTCAATACCATGTAATACGACAGACAAAAAGGAGGTAAAGAACAGTGGAGACCGAGTCTGTGCAAATGCAAAACGCTAGATGTTATGGCATGGGAACAACAACTAGAATCCGCGGTGAACAATGAAGAGCCCGAGTTTCATGGAAGAGCCCGAGTTCTCATAAAGATCAACATACAACACCATTTTTAATGGCAATAAACTCAAGGAAAAATACATAGAGCCCAAGCTCTTCGAACAAACAACTCCAGATTACATGGCGAGCTCCAAATCAAACACAGAGAGCACAAGGAGAAGCAACATGGCGACATAATAACAAGAAAGGGTTTTGAAACCCTTATTTTCCTCCCAAAACAGTAAAACTACGAAAATGAAATGGTTTTTAAGGCCTATGTCAAAATCAATAAAGTTTTGGAGTCCACGATAGACCCCTCCTACCGCCATGACAGCACATCTCATACTTTGGAAAAGAAGTGGATAGTTTTTTGCATTAAAATATTGGTCATGTGACCATGGTGATAGTGTCGGGATTGGGTGATGGGTTATATACTATGGTGTCAACTTCATTAAGTTAGGGGTTTTTTGCAAATGTGTTAGGGTTGTATGGTTGAGTTTGACATCTTATGTTATTTTTAGAATGTAATTTAAATATTTTAAATATATTTTTTGATATATTTTTAATATTTTAATATATTCTCTGATAAATGTTGAATAGTTATGTAAAAGATGTAAAATCAAAAGATATATCAACATTAGGGGAGCTTTTTGGAGGGTTAGTCTCGTTTTTGAAATGAGCCTTTAGGGCTTCATTTTGGGCATTGATCATGCCATGGATTTAGGGATATGCTCTATTTTGAAGGGGGCTTGATTGAAGGCTTCATTTTAGGCATTGTTTTGGCCTTTAATTAGGGATTTCTTTCTGTTTAGGAGACCTTTTTGGAGGGAGATCTCATTTTCGAGATAAGCCATGTGGGCTATTTAGTGGGTTGTTTACTTCATTTTTAGGGGTTCAGATTTGGTGGAAAAGAGGTTTTAGTGAACTATTTTGTTCCTATACCACTTTTTCATGCATTTTGTATCCATTTTGGTTGCAGATTTTGGAGAGAGGGCATATAGTGAACATATCATTCCTAAGTGCTTGGAAGGCCATTTTTGTAATCATTTTGTCAGATTTTTTGAAGGAATGAACCAAATATTTTGACTCATATTTGTGAATTTGTTTCGATATTGGATCATGTCTTCATATTTTCTAACAAGTGTCAAATCATTTATTATCTAAAGGAAGTGAGTAGATTTCTGTTCCTTCTCAAGATAATCAATTGCTCCAAGGCCTTGTATGAGAAATGTATGTTTGTTAATTATCCAAGCTGTTTGTGGTAAAACCCTGATAGCATGCATCTATTAACCTATATGTTGAGCAGAGATTCAGGGTGTTAAGGTCTTCATTTGTAAGTCAGGATTGAAGTTTCATGTTTTTGCAAAGTTTGAAGTATTCATTTCGGTGTATCACCCCATTTCCCATTCAGTTTTAAATCCTTCTTCCCTTTTCCCATTAAGTTACAAATCAGGAGGTGATATTCCATATTTCATAGGAACCGGCCTAGAATCCAGAGATTCCTCTTCATTCATAGTTTACCCA
Organism: Thuja plicata; assembly: GCA_018584345.1. Lineage (NCBI taxonomy): Eukaryota > Viridiplantae > Streptophyta > Pinopsida > Cupressales > Cupressaceae > Thuja > Thuja plicata. Next base: position 1,992,268 of record MU228433.1, on the reverse strand, counting down.
CAGCTAGAGGAGGTTTCCATTGTAAGGATGGAATTGTCGTGTAGCCCTAATGCCTGAGTTGGGGTGACAATTCTAAGCCTGAACAATATTTTAATGTAATATTATTTTATATTATTAATATTTTTAATAATATATTATTATTTTAATTATATTATTTAATTGAAAAAAATATACAACTCAACATATGATATTGAAGGCCCTGATAACCAATTTAATATATTGCCTTTCAAAATCTCAAAATGGTTTAGATATGAGTTTTTCCAGTTTTTTAAAATGCTTTTCTATTAATATAAATAGCTTTGCAAAAATTAAAAATTAGTTAATCAAATTATTCAATTATCCCCATACAATTATTGACAAATAAATAATACTTTGATTTACTTATAGCTTTTGATAAAATGAAATATATGAATAATTATGCTTGTTAAATAAATTTAGAACTGTGATTCTATTTGAATAGCCTATAACAACATAAATAATATTCTAATTTTACCTATAACTTCTAACACATATATTAAGGAAAACAATTAATCTATTTTTTAGTTGATATTTAATTTTTTTGGTTATGGTTCTTCATTATGAGTTGTATCGTTAAGAGCTCTATCACTATCATATTTTTATGTTAAACTATATTTTTTCTTTAATCTATTTCAATATTAATTTAATTCTAAGGTAATAAATCTTTCTCATAAATTTAACATTAACTTTTGTGCACTTGATATTTCTATATTTATATTGCTACATAAAATTAAACTTTTCACGAGAAGGCATTTAGGACTTGGAACTACTTACCCACTTACAAATGCTTAACAACCAAAATGTCAATAGGAGATTTAATACCACTTCTCACTTGATAAAATGATCCTCGCTTAAGGGACACGTCACCACTATTCACACATACCATGGTCCTCAATTTAATAATGTTCCTCAAAATCAAATAATACTCAACAAAATTCTACCATTCAAACTTCAATTGGTCTTCGTTCAATCAAGTTTGAAATAAGTGGAATCACTTTATTACTCTAATAGCTTTCGAGTTACATCTGGATCTCTGGTTGGTGATACTCTTGAGAAAAGATTTCTCTGCAAGTATATTATAATTTGTTATTAATTACTAAGTAATATATTGGGCTACTTTTGCACTGTGGAGTTTTTCTCCTGAAAGGGTTTTCCCAACGTAAATCATTATGTTGTCGTATGAATGTTATTTATGTTATTTTTGTTAAGTTTTTCTAATGTATTACCATCGAATCAAACCAATGGATAAAGGGATAGCTATACCTAAAGAAACTAGGCTCTTGGGTGGAACTTTTATCCTTGATGATTTAATCCTAGTTTGGGAAACTTTTGAGTGGACCCAACAATCAGGGCATAACATTTTTCTAGTAAAAATTGAATTTGGTAAGGTTTATAACATAATGAGATGTAGATTTATCATCAAAATGATCCAATGGTTTGGGTTTGTTCCCAAAATTTATAAACATGTTTTAATACTATTTCAAGTTGAAAATTCTCATCTTGTGAACAATAATTCTCCTATTTCTTTCCCATTACAAAGGTCTATCATAAAGGGTTTTTATTTATCACATTTTCTTTATGTGTCGACCATGGATGCTCTAGGTTATCTTCTTCAAAATTATAACTAAATAAATTTAATTATAGGTATCCATATTTCTAACAATGCAATAGTGATTAATTCCCATTTTTCTAATGACAATTTGTTGATTATTCAAAACTCTAAGACTCAATTTTATAATGTGATGGAAGTTCTTAATCTATACTATTTTATTTTAGGATCTATAATTGCCTATCCTAAAATAGAATGTTTTACATATGATTAATTATGATAAGTTTCTTATTGGATACCCAAAGCATGGAAACAAATTAGACATTGACAAATTACTAGATACCTAGGTATACCCTTTGGTTTTGGGTTCTCCTTGTCTAATATGTGGATTTGTTTCATAGCTAAACTAAAAAACAAGATATTCAATTAGGAAAACAAGTATTTATCACTAGCTGGTAAAGTTCAAGTAGTGAATAATGTTTCTTTGGTCTCCCATGTTTACTATTCCTCTTTTATATAAAATAATACCTTTTGTTTAAGATTTTGTAACTAGATATACATATATACATCTTCTAAGTAATCATTTTCCGTCTTCTGATGACTACTACTCGAACTAGCTTCATTTAATACATTTTACGGTTCCTGCGCTTTTGAAGATATTTTGCACTCTTACACTCCTACTTTGCAATGTTATAAACTTAAATGTTCAAATATTTTGTAGTGCCTTGTCAATGTAACTTCATGATGCATTTAATGCTCTCAGTATTTTTTAGGATATTTTTCTCTCTTGCACTTCTGCTTTGCAATATTATGAACTCAAATGTTTATATATATGGCCTTGCTTCTTCAATTTAAACATATTGCTCATAACCATCAACATCCTTGTCTACATAGCCAATCCTCCTAATGAAGGAGCTAAATAAGTATTCTCAATATTTTTGCCTTGCTTCTTCAATTTTTCCATATTGTTCCTACCCTTCAAGCACTTTAAACAAAAAATCCTAAGGTTAGGAACTCGACGCTTTGTGTCTTGTTTTGCATAGGATCAACGATTTAATCTCGAAGTTGCTTGTGATTAAGCATTTCTGAATTCTCTCAAATTATCTCCATTTTAGACTCAACATACTATTGGTCCAAACTTCACACCCATAGAGAGCCATTGGCACTACTAGTTAGTTTATATATGAACTTGGTAGTTTACTAGTTCCACAATTGTCAACATCGCACCTATATTGCACCGCATAACACTCTTCACTCTCTTTGGATCCTCTTCATTTTGCGAGTTTCTCAACTGTGCTTGTTATTAAAATTAAGCCCCATGTATGCGTATGTTGCAACTATCTCTTGTGGATTCCCCCAAATGTAATTTTTTTTTCCATCTATTCAGCCCAAGAAGATAAAAATCTTAGTTGTATTGGTGTTGAATTGCATCCTAATCTCTTAGAAAAGAACCATAAGGCATTCCAATAATGCTTTAAGTTTTGAGATATTGTTGTGGTTAAAGTAAGAGCATCAACATGTAGGAGTTATACCTCACTAGTGCTTGCACCGAAATGAGGTGCAAGGGTTAGCCGATAGGAAGCTATATATAACTTAATATATGAGAGAGAATAATTTTATATGTACAAGATACATCATTTTAATTTACAATATTTTATGTACAAAATAATATTTTTAATACATAAAAACTTGTTTATATAAATCTATTGGATTTTTAGGTATGTAGGAAAGAGTAAAATTCATTTATCATTAAATCAACTCATATATAAAGTAAAAGTTTGATTTATGTTTGGCCCTTCTTTTGTGTATGTTTCCTTTTCCATCAAGTTGAAATTCTTTTTAATCAACACCAAAGTAATAAATATTAAAAATAGTAAACATTATTATAAATTTAGTGTGCAAGGGAAAAATACATTGGGATTGAGATTTTGCCTCTGGACTGTATGCATTGCTTCTTGTTGGAATTTTGAACCATTTTTTGAAGAATAAAAAATCTTTTTCTTATTCTTTAATCTTAACTATAACCTAAATAAATCTTAAAAATCCTATCTATTCTTTCTCACAGAAGGGCCGCAAACTTGTTGTTGATACCAGATTTTAGTGTGAGACAAATTTCAGGTCACTTGTTTCTCCCCATAAGAAGCCTATCAGCTAATAAATAACTATTTGGTGTCTATCTCTTCATTTTTCTATTGTTTCTTCTAGTTTGTCAATATATAGGTCAAATAAGGTGGATGCTAGTTGATAACACTTTTTAATCCCTATTATCTTGCCTCTAAAACGTGTGTCAAATGCTTTTTTAAATAAAAAAAGTATCATAAATCTCCTTATAAACCTCCCTTTTTGTCCCATACTTTCTAACTAGATGTTGAGAGCGTTGCAAGATTTATAGTCAAATGGTTTGCTTTGGAGCTTGCTTGCCCTTTTGGTCTTTTTGTTTATTGTCCTAGTAGCTAAATATATCTTCAACCATACTTCCAGGCAATTTTTCCACAAGAGGATTTATCTTAGTATATTTTTCATATGATGCGTTGTTGATCTTTTCACTTTGAAAAATGTGTATGACTAGGTTAGTGATACAGTTTGCATGAAAGGCTTCTTGAGCAACTTTAAAAATGTCTCTAATGTGAGGTGTCGTGATGTCTATTATGCATTTCAAGTATTTTTCGTGTAAACATCTATATCTTGTGCTTTGCCATACACTTTTAAGTCTCTTTTATGATAAATAACATACTTGTTTACGAGTTTCTAAGGGGCAGGTTCTTATCTTCTTTATGCTCATAGTTGCTTCACATAATCTAGCCATTGATATTGTTCTTTGCTTATTTCTACTTGTTTACTCATTTTTAAAAATGTCCACTATCGTGTTTTCAAAGCCTTAGCACATGTTATTGCCTTATTTTAATTTATTATTCCTTTTAACTTTATATTAGTTGTATTTACACTTTTTATTTGGCATATTCCCTAGGGTTGTGGATTTTATTTTTAATTTCCCTACACTCTTTGTCAAACCAAACATTCAAAAAGCTACTTCTTTCTCCATTAATTTGTTGGCCATATGTCACGCGAGGCTTGCATTGCCTATTTTCTACACCATGTAAGTTTTGTTGTCCATATGTCACGCGAGGCTTGCATTGCCTATTTTCTACAACATGTAAGTTGGCTTTGAGAATGGAGCTTAAATTTTTGTGATTCTTTTATGTCATAATTATGTTTCCTCTCCTTTGTCTTGGCCTTTGACTATCTTGGGTTGGCCCTTGGCATTGTCTAATTATTGACAAGTTGATTATGTATATCAAATTACATTATATTTGAGATCAACAAGTTTTAGCACTAATCTTTTAGGGTAACTCTTGGGAGCATATGATATAGTCAACCACACTTTCTTCAATTCATGTTGTGCAATTATAACTTCCTAACATTGGTTGCATTCCTATGCCATTGGATATGATAAGATTTTATATGTTACATGAGCTTAGTAATGGTTTGCTAAAGTTACATTTTTTGGTCCATAAGTTTTTTTTTGTCTGTTACCACTTGTGTTATCTTTCTTAAGTCATGGTTGTCATCCTTCTCGACCCTAAATTACTAGGTTGCTTGTTGATTGGGTTGGCATTGGAATCCCTTATTAGCATTACTTCTCCAAGTTTGTTGTGGGTTGATGTAACACCCCGCTAAGGAACCCGAGAGGACTACAACTAAAATAATCAAAATAACAGTGCAATTTTTTTAAAAGTACAACTACATCTTCATCTAAACATTACGATCGATTACATTCTAAGATTGCAGAATAAACAATACAATACTACATAAGATGATTATTCATTAAACATGAAGAAAATATTTCATTACTTTATTCTATGTCCTCTATGGGTTCCCTAACGTTGCTACTTGAGCAACACATCTACAACATTTGTAGAAATATTAATGAAATATATTACAAAAGTCAAAACTTCATTAACTTTATTTCTTGGTTCATTATAAGCACCAAATCCAAATGTTGTTGGATTCTTTTCCATTATAGCAATAACATCATAATCACATATGATAGTTGATACCAATATCGATCTAATTCTAAAGACATTTTCAAAATTCATTACTACATAATCACCTCTTACATTAATTACAATTACAATGTCATCTATCCTAATCTACTATTACATTGTACATAATTACAATTACATCATTCTCCTAATGGAGAATCCAAACACATCATATACAAGTAAACAATATTACATGAGATGATCTAATGTACAAATGAAGATCTTTAGCAAATGAATAAAGGTGATGGAACTAGGATCCATCGACTCATCATGAACATTCCTTTGAACCTCGATAGAGGAAGATCATAACCACCCGACCATGTGGAACCCTGAGGCCCACCCCACTATGCTAAGGAGATAGACACAAGGGCCAACACACAAGCAAGCCAATCAAGAAACAAGGATGTGGCCAAACCTCCAAAGAGATAAAGGAAAGCAAGAACTCAAAACAAGGCAAAGACTACTTGAGGCAAAACACATATCCAATGGAAGGGACTTTAGGATATATGTACGAAGAGTGTCATCATATAGCCCTCCCTATTGGGTTACCTTGGATGCTTCTCTAGACTCCGACTCCCACATGAGATCTCATGTGGAATTGAACAATCCTTTCGTGAAGACAAAGAAGTTTGATCATGCCAGTCTCCAAAAACATCATCCCAATCCCATTGTTAGCCTATACAAACGCTCAAGGCATGGGTGAGAAATCATTATTATCTTGATTAATGTGCTTACCCCAAATTTATTTTATTAGGTTATCATTTGATTAATAAACTCATCAATGGGTTACCCTAGTAGCCACTTAGGGCTCTGACCCCCATTTAGAGCCACACCCCCACAATGCATCTAGATACTCCATTCCTATGGTCAAAACCAATAAAGAGGAGCACAAATAATTTATATACAAACGAAATACAACATCACGATTCCTAAACCTCATTTAGGATCAAATGAATCTGGTTTATGAATCTCCTACATAGCTTCTCACATATGCAAGCCTTTAAATCCAAATCAAGAAGTATAACTGAATGCATTTAACCGCATAGAATTATAATGCATATATAAATCTGGAAATCAGATATAATTATGACCACACAGACCAAATAGACGATAAAATAGGGTACAAACATACCTCTATGACTTTGGTAAGCTCCTAGAAAAACCCTAATTAGAAAAGGATTCAACACAATTGTTCAACACAATTGCATTCAACACGTTTTACAGATTGTGCAACACAATTGCATAATTATACATTGCAATTGCAACTTTCTACAAGAAAATCATAGTTAAAACGATACAATTGCTTGGTAAAAATTAGGCAATTCAATGCAATTGCCTGTCTAGAAAATGAACACAAATTGGGCATTAATTGAGCCCTGGAAATGAAATTAGGTCAAGCCTGAGTTGATATATCCCTTTTTCTTTTCTATAAACTCAACCAATTCATTCCCTAGACTTTAAAAAATAAAACCAATAAGAGATCTTCCAAAACAAATTTGAAGAAAACTAGGAAAACATATAGTAAAATGTCTCAAAATGAAATATAAACTTTTAGATTCTTTACAAAATTTAAAATACAGTTTCATTACATCATTATAGCATCAAACACATTTCAAAATCCATAAAAAAAACAATAACAATGAGTGATTCAATCTCTACCTCGAGTTCTGCAGAGATCAATCTGAGAGATGAAGAAGATGAATAAGAAGCAATCCCCCAATCTCCATAAAATTGAACTTCACACTTCCTCCAGCAAATCAGAGCCAAAGCAACGAAATCCAATCAAATATCTCACTCCACACAAGAAGAAAGTCACTCCACAAATCCTCTCAAATATCAACAAAATTCAAAGAAGATTCAATCAAAATCTCTCGACATACTTTCAGAAAATTTCCTCTTCAAACTCCAACCATCATACCCAAAAATGAACTCCAAAATCATGCGAAAAACTTTATGTACAAGACAATATTTACTAGATGGGATTGGGTGAATGAGGCGGATTTACCCAATCGGGTTGGGCAGATTCACCTAGGGTATAGCAGATATGCCCGCGAGTTGGTGGACATGTCACGATTTAACAGATATGTTGTAGCTTCATGGAGTTGTAAAGGTCGAATCTGCATTGGAAAATGAGTGTCAAACATGGTAGTGACCAACCAACAATGAATTTTATGCTAGTCAAGGAGTAGTGTATATTCCTTAACACATTTTCCAAACAAGGAATCAGATGAGCCTAAAGACAGATGAGCTAGAGGCAAGGGTAGATACGCAGATTTTCCTAAATGCATCTACTAAACAAGAATAGACAAAATTGTTCGATGGGCAGATTTGCTAAATTTGGAGGGGATGAAACTAGAATGGAGGACATGCTGAAGCAAATCTGCCACCCTATATGGGTGAATATGCCTATATACTACAACTGCGATAGCAAGAAGGGGCGGATATACCTTAACAATTCTGCCAGTACATGGATTTGTGGAACTGTTAGATTGGTTGATACGCCTCAACATAAGAGTGAATAGATAGATGTGTTGAAATATTCAAGGGAATTGATGGTCAAACAATGGATGGTCTTGTTGGTGGTCAAACAATGGATAGAATACACTTCGAACCTTCTCTCAAGTATGGCAAGGGCACTTGAAAGAAATCAAACTGTAATCAATACAACATAAACTATAAGACTAAAAATGCTTTTGTTAATTGTAAGAATGCTTTGAAAATATGTGTAAATTGAATGAACGCTAGATATAATATCTTAAAACTTTAACAATGAATCAAATGACTATGTCCAATAATTGATAAGATCAGTGCCTATTTTAACATGGACAATAGAGTCAATTCACTTTCAATCCTATGAACAACTCTACAAGACAGTATATATTTCAACACCATCAACTACTCAAATGCTATAGATGTAGAGAAATTAAGCCTATTTATATCCTTGCTAGTTCAAATGAATTTAGCTCCTTTGGTTGGGAGACTAGTTGAACAAAAAGCTGAAAACATTAACTTTTCACGAACTCCTTGATAATCAAACATGGATATAAGACATTGAAAATCTCTACACAAGCATTGCAAGAATAGCAATTGAATTCTCCTTCAATAATCACAAGGAACTAATTGAAATGAATTAAAATTTCTTACCACAAGTGAGACAAAAAACACTTATCTTTTATTGATTTTAAAATAATAGTACATTAGAGTCCATGTTGCAGTTGTGATCAAATTCAAAAACTAGGAATAATGATAATGATATATCTCTTCTTCACATGGTCTTGGAATCCCTATTTATGTAAAATCCAAGGGATGTGTACAAGTTTCAGACCAATGTGTCTCTTCATAATTAAAACCTAACCCTAAGATCAACAACTGAACATAATAGTTACAATTAAGGAATTATTTACATCCTTGTTTGAAAACGGTTGTCGACCGTTGGGATTCATAGTAATAGTCGCTAGCAAATCACTTGTGATTTGTTAGAGATATTTAAAATAATGATTCTTTGTTATGATCATTACGGTGCTTAAGATCACATATTCATCCATATACTCTATTTGATAGTGAATACTATCACTGGTATCTTGAACAACTTCAGTATTAAGAATAGAATCATCGACATTGTCGACCATCCTCAGGTATTCTCCATCCTTGTGAATATTCTTTTAAGAATGTCTACGTGTCCTCATCCTCCCCAGTCCCTGAAGATCTCATTATCCCATCAACAGATAGATTCATGGTATTCATCATCCTTGAAACCCTGCATGGAAAATGATAACGACATATCAAATAATAGACAAAAACCTAACTGGCATAAAATATAATTAAAACGACATAAAGAAATCCACGTCAACACTGCCACCCAAGTATCTTATCCTTTTCATTGTCAAGGACACATATCATCATCGCGTGATCCCACAATGGATAAAAGATGTTCAACTTCTGATCGCGGGATCACGCCAACCATCAATCCTTTCCTTTCTTTAGCAGCTGATCCTCTCTATTTAGAAATTGTGGGTTTGTGATACGTGTCGTTCAGGCGTGATCCCGTGAATAATAAACAATGTGCATCTTCCGATCGCGGGATCATGCCCACTGTCAATCTTCGTCGTGCTTTAACCACCAATCAACCTTAATCCTTCCTTAGAAATCGATCACCTTTTTCGCTCGGTTAAAGCACCACCGTTGGTCATACCCATGTGCTAAAAGAAATGAGCTTTAGTAGCACATACTTTAACTTACTTTAAAATGACGTGCATCCTCATCAACCCACTCGACCAACCCGGTACTGCCAGTTGTTATCTTTGCTATCTCATTGCTCAGAACATTTGCGGGCCCAAGACACTTGTCAATTAGGCGTGATCCCGTGAATAAAAAACAACGCGCATATTTGCTTAGCGACATTACGCCTGCTGTCAATCTTCACCGAGCTTTAACCGTAGATCTTTCATCTTTGCTACTTAGAACTTGCGGGCCCAGGACACGTGGTGAAAATGCGTGATTCCATGATGGATAAAGATCGTTCACTTTATGATTGCGGAATCCCGCCTTCCGTCAGATTAACTCTGATTTGCTCGATGCTTAATTGTTTTTGGCCCCACTCAAGCAAGATCTCAATGGACACTTGTCAGCTAGGCGTGATTCCTCAATGGATAAAGGTCCTTCAACTTTTGATCAAGGGATCACACCAACCGTCGATCTTTGCTGAGGTTTAATTGTCGATCCTAACATACTTCCACGTGTCCAGTCATCCATGTCACAAACCACGTCCTCCAAAAGGGTCGATATAATTAACTTGATACTTCTACTCTCGAATCAACGTGGGATAATGTTGCTAAGTATAACACTTAGCAAAACACTAAACATAGCAACCATCTTCTGCAACCATGGTGATGCAAAAAATAAATTTTGTGAGAGATGCGACATAATCATGGGGATAAAACCTGCAAAAACACAACAGGGTATACGCGAAGATAATATAATAAAATGGTAAAGATAGGAAAACCCGCTAAATATAGACAGTGACTATATTTATGAATTTGAATATGAATATGTAGGCTGAGAGACATAAGAATTCAACAATAGCATAATTCATGAAATAGAAAGCTACAAAATACATAAATCACAATGATATGAGTATAGATTATATTTCCCTGAGTTATCTGGATATGTAAATTTGGCTTCCACCAGTGGCTCTTTTTGGGGATGTGTGTGATGCATGAGCATCCTGGGGTAGTTGACAATCCTGTGTCACCAAAGCCATGTTTTGGTTTGATTTCTATTTTAGTAGTTAACTTGGTTGGAGACTTGAGGTGCTCGATCACTTACGTGGTAATTCTCGGTTGGAATATATTGCTTCACTGTTGGACTCAGTGACTGGACTCGGTGATGCTCGGTGTTGTTGTTTTCGGTGATATTCTACTCGAGGTACACTGCTTGGTGGTAGTTTCTCAGTGTGTGTAGCTCGATGGTGTCTTGCTCGGTAGAATATTACTCGGTGGTGTCTTTTTGGTGGAGTTTTGCTCGGTTGTGTCTTTCACCGAGTGGTCTGGCTCTCGGTGTGCTTGTTTACTGACTGGTTGTTGGGGTTCACCAACTTGTGTTTATGATTGGGCGGACATTAGAGATTGCATCCGTGATTTGAGGGGGTCATTGGAATCATGCTAAGTTATGAGGTATGCAGATTTGTGGCATTGGATCTCGTGTGGACCTAAATCTGGGTTGATGTGTTCTCCTATGTATTTTGTTATTAATTACAGCCGGCTGGTGCATTTAATATTTGTTCATTGTAGAGTGTATGACTGACAGGGCCATTTAATTATTGTTTACAAGCTGACTTGTGGCAAGTGTGTATAAAAGAGAGTCTAGGTTGATGTTTAGAAAGACAAACAGAGGCATGTGAAGATAGATAAAGGGTAGCAAAGTAAGATACTAAGTTGAAAGATTGTAAGTTGTTGCAGATAGTTGTAAGTGGGTAGACAAAGATTGCAGATTGCTTGGTGGCTTGCGAGCACATGTTCAAATCTGGTTTCTTCCACTTAGCTATAGGGTAGATAGAAAGGTTGGGTCCTGCAAGATCTTCTTGAATTATTGATGTAATTGGCCCTAACTAGGAAGGCCTTACAACCCAACATGTTGCATGTAATTGAAATTCTGAGATAATATAAGTTGATATTGATATTTTGTGTTGTGTTGTTTCCGCTGTGTTGTTCTTGTTGTTGGCTGCAAGTTTGGACAGTCCTTTATTGGATCCTCTGACTTTGGACTACATCAAGTGGTATCAGAGCTGGTTCATTTCTTGTGGTTGATCTGGTTGATGAGAACCTGGTTGAGCTGGTTCATTTCTTGTGGAGCTTAGGGTTTCCGAATATCTGGAGAGATACCTCCGAGAAGATTGGACCCTAGGGTGATTGCAGATCTTTCTGAGGAGGTGGAAGCAAGGATAACAAAAAGATTCATAGCTGAGATGATAGCGATGAGGAATGAAAGCATAGAAGGTATCATAAGTGTTGGATTACATAGAGGTCCGAGAATAGTTGATGGTTATGAAGAAGCTGCTGAAGATTTTGAAATTGATGGTTCTATTGGAGATGATAGAGTCGATCAGATAGAGAGACCTGAAGGAGACATATATGATCAGTTGCAGAGATATGGAGCTCGGTTGAGTACAAGCTATCGAATGGAGGTGTCCAATTTTTTAGGTACGTTGAGACCTGAGGATCTAATTGATTGGATCGGTGAATTAGAAGACTACTTTGAGCTGGAAGACATTCAAGATCTGCTTAGAGTGAGGCTAGAACAAACTAAGTTGAAAGGGCGTGCTGCTTTATGGTGGAAATAATTGTAGAGGGACGGAGAAGAAGAAGGTGAGATGAAGATCAATCAGTGGAGGTTGATGGTGACAAAGCTAAAAGCTAAGCTCATTCTTGTTGACTATGAACTTGAGTTGTTTAAGAAATCACATAATCTAAAACAAAAGGAGATTATTGTGGAAGATTATACAGAAGAGTTCTACAAGTTGACTATTCGGTCTGGGCATAAGGAAATTTATAAGGAAAAGGTGGCAAGGTATGTTAATGGTCTAAAATTCAATATCTAGGATGAGATTGGTATGTTGAAGATTGACTCGGTAGAAGATTCTTATCAATATGCATTGAAGGAAGAAGATAAGTTGAAGAGAAGACATTATAGTGATTCCCGAGGGAAGGAGAAGCAGGAACAGTCAGTAAAAGGTAATCTGAGGGTTGAAGATGAACTGAAACCTGTTGAACCAAGGAGAAAGATAGGTAGAGGTGTATTTAGGGGTACTTGTTATAATTGTGGTGAAGAAGGGCATCGGTCATTTGAATGTCCCCATGCAGATAAGAAAGTCGGTAGTCACCAAAATGTTGTGGTGAATGATGTTGCTAAGAATGAACCTGAGGTGGAGGGTATGAATCTTTTGCTTTGGAGAACTTTTCTACCCTTGAAGCAAGCTGATTCTTGTCAGAGGAAGAACTTGTTCAGGACTGTGTGCAAGTCTGGTGGTAAATGTTGTAAATTGATTGTTGATGGAGGGAGTACCGACAACCTTGTTGTTGAGGAGATGGTTCAGAAGCTTGGTTTGAAAAGGTTGAGGCATCCTCGTACTTATAGGATAAGTTGGTTACAAGATGGTCATGCTGTAGAGGTGAAGGAGTAGTGCATGGTGAGTTTTCACATTGGTACCTACAGAGATGAAGTATTATGTGACATTGTGGAGATGATTTCTTGTCATGTTTTACTCAGTAGACCTTGGCAGTATGATAGAGAGGCTATTCATGACTGTAAAATAAATTCCTTTACTATACTGAAGGATGGGCTTAAGTCTATTTTGATTCCTTTGAAGGATGCATAGCTCGATAAGAGGAACTTGAGAATTGGTAGTAGATCTGAAATGGTTGCAGTGGATGGTGCAAACATGAATGTGTAGAGATATGAAGTTAAATCAGCAAGTGCTAGTGGTAAAAGGAAGTAGAAGAAGAACCGAAGGAAGAGTGTGCCAATTGAGGGCTTGGAAGACATATATATTAAGAACTAGTTTGGGATCTATGTGTTGAATCCCAACAGATGTTCATCTAGCTTCTGAGAACATCTTTTCGCACCTGGGTGTCTGATGCAGGAACACCCTAGGGTAGTTGGCAATCCCGTGTCACCAAAAACATGCTTTGTTTTGATTTCTATTTTAGTAGTTAACTTGGTTGGAGACCTAAGGTGCTCGGTCACTTTGGTGGTAGTTCTTAGTAGGAATATGTATTGCTTCACTGTTGGACTCGGTGACTGGACTCGGTGGTGCTTGATGTTTCTATTTTCGGTGATATTCTACTCGGGGTATACTGCTCGGTGGTAATTGCTCGGTGTGTAAATCTTGGCGGTGTCTTGCTCGGCAACATATTACTCGGTGGTGTCTGTTCGATGGAGTTCTGCTTGGTTGTGTCTTTCACCGAGTGGTCTGGCTCTCAGTGTGCTTGTTTATCGATTGGTTGTTGGGGTTCATCGACTTGTGTTTATGTTTGGGCAGACATTGGAGATTACATTCATGATTTGAGGGGGTCATTGGGATCGTGGTGAGTTCTGAGGCATGCAGATTTGTGGCATTGGATCTTGTGTGGACCTAAATCTGGGTTGATGTGTTCTCCTATGTATTTTTTTATTAATTGCAGTTGACTGGTGTATTTAATATTTGTTCATTGTAGAGTGTATGGCTGACTGGGTCATTTAATTATTGTTTACAAGCCAACTTGTGGCAAGTGTGTATAAAAGAGAGTCTAGGTTGATGTTTAGAAAGACAAACAGAGGCATGGGAAGATAGATAGAGGATAAAAGAGTAAGATAATAAGCTGAAAGATTGTAAGTTGTTGCAGATAGTTGTAAGTGGGTAGATAGAGATTGCAGATTGCTTGGTGGTTTGCGAGAACACGTTCAAATATGGTTTCTTCCACATAGATATAGGGTAGATAGAAAGGTTGGATCCTACAATATCTTGTTGAATTATTGATGTAATTAGCCCTAACCGGGAGCCTTACATCCTGGTATGTTGCATTTAATTGGAATTCTAAGATAATATGAGTTGATATTGATATATTTTGTGTTGTGTTGTTTTCGTTGTGTTGGTCTTGTTGTTGGCTGCAATTTTGGACAATCCTTTATTGGATCCTCCGACCTTGGATTGCATCAGTGTGTTCATATCTAGACACAACAAGATCTTAGTAATCTCTGGAGAAGCATACCATATAGCGTTATTCTGTGAGAATTTCATTGGGTGGCCCTAGGCCCCCTGAAAAGAATTACAATTTTTTCCTCTATCAAAGACCTGATTCTGGTCATGCAGTAATATGAACATCCTGAGAATATTATATTTTTTTATCTCACTATACATCATCTCCTGATTAGCTGAATTTCCTTTTAACTTCTGAATCGGAGAAGGATTTTTATGTTTGCATTCCTCTTCACACCCGGTTGTAAGACATTTATTCACCTTTTGTGATGAATTATGGATTTAGAATTTGTTCCTTAACTATTCTTCATGCCTTCTTGGACATTTATTGAGAAACCCTATCATTTTATTATCCCCTTCCTTCTCATGAAAGTTTTTTAAATCAACTTTATTGACATATTTAAATTTCTCATGATTTTGATTTCCTTTTTTGCTTTGTGATTTAGTTTCTGAATATGCACTTATCCTGGGAGAGATATTTTCCCCAAGATCATCTTCCTTACACATGTCTAAAACTTTCATATCAAATTTCTATCTAGATTTTCCATGGTTTCAAGATTTGAAAAATCACATATTCCTTTGGCATGTTCTTCTATTGATGATATCATACTCTCAATATTATAGCATTCATATTCAAAAATTAGTATACTAACCATACTATCTGAACATACTTCACCCTTCTCATATAATGGATTTAAATATGCAAATAAATCATCTCTAAACAAATTATCACAATAGTTTGCATGATCTTTTTCTATTGTTTCATTATATAATGAATTTGAAAGATTTTTTAGGTCATTCTTACATGTATCCTCTCTTGTATGATGATCATAATGCACACTTTCACTAGATGGATCATCTTTTTGAGTGTCTTTATGTATTTCATCAAATAGGCCAATATCTTCATTATCTGCAAAAATTTCCTCATCTCACGTGTGTACTGATTCACTAGTCTGTTCGTTTTGGTGGATTGAGAAAAAAATTGCACCATTTCTCTAAACATGTTTATGATATTCAATATATAATAAATCTGAAACCTCTTTTGCACTGAGGAGACCTTCCCCATTATCATTGTGATTGATACATGTTTCCATACAAATTTCACCATTTACAAATTCTTCTTCAACTTGATCCAAATTTTCTTCCTCCATGTCATCATTCTTTTCATATTTATTTATTTCAACACAGGTGTTGTCATGGTTCTCAAACATGGATGCTTCTTTATCCTCTACATGACTAGTGTATCCATCTTCCTTACTATGTAATTTAGACAAATGGTACCATTCTAGATTGTCAGAGTCAACCTGTTCTGAAACATCCCCATCTAGGCATTCTTCATCCATTATGTTGAACAAAAGCTTCAAATTAGAGTCACCTAAGATTTCCAATTCATGAATTTTATTTAAGAATTTCTTGCGTGGAGGCCTGATGTCTGAAGATATTTCTTGATAAATATTTACCATTCTTATGAACAAATGTGCTACAGATTCACCTTCATATCTTTCCAAATTGAAAAATGCATCCAATGAAGATATTTAAGGTTTTTCTTCCATAATGTAATTCTGATTTTCATCCTATTCATAGCACATGTTATCTTCTTCCTCATCAACATCATGAAACACATCAAGAAACCATTACTCAAACTTCCTCCACGATGAGATACTCTGTGTAGGTAGTAATTCATAAGCTTCTCTTGCATTATCCTTTAATGACCACACAAACAACTTTATGGAATCATCTTCTGTATCGACCTCATAATCATCAAGGAATATATGAAAAGCATCCAGATGATCAAGAGCTGATTCATCATAATCTCCATAAAATTCTGGAGTCGTCTGTGAAAGCTTTGAAAACAATTCATTAGAACTGCATTGAAAATTTCTAAGATCCAAAGCCTTGGTATCAATGGGAATAAAAAAAAATTTGAACAGAATTTTAAACATCATGTAATAGATCTTCTATTAATAATTAAAGTAAAAATGTTCATCCCTTCCAGGCTCTCTCCCTCTGTGGAGAATTTAAAAATTTATGACATACAGAGTTTCCACCTTCTTATCTCTTTCTGGGTCTTCTCCCTCAGTAGATTCACTGACTGAATTTTTTTATTAAATAGAGTCACCACCTCTCTTCGAGGAAAATATTCTTTCTTCTGGGTTCTTATCTCTAGTAGATTCTTAATTGCATCACAAGAGCTTCTAGGTAATCTTCAACATTGTCTTTCATAGACAACTCCCCAACCGAGTTTCCAATCTGTTGGTGCTCAAATCAACAGATCGGATTTCCTATGGAATTGCCAATCCAATGTTGGGAAACCCAAGTGATTTGGCCAACTAACAAGTCTCAACCAAAGGCAAGGTTGGAACTTTTGTAATTCTGGCTCTGCAGGACCAAGGCTGGTAGGCCTATACCTCAACCTTAATCTGTTGGTTGGAGGTTTTTAATAGCAGATAGAATACACTTTAAACCTTCTCTCTTTTTTATGGAAAGAGAACTTGAAAGAAATCAAACTGTAATCAATACAACATAAACTGCAAGACTAAAAATGCTTTTGTTAATTGTAAGAATGCTTTGAAAATATGTGTGAATTGAATGAATGTTAATCTTTCTATGAACCTCTCAAATATGCATAGATTCCTTCATAGTTTCTTCAAATATGTCTATAACACCTTGATACATTTGAATCAAACATCCGCATTCAGGTATGAAGCCATAATTGGGGATTTTATGGATTTTTTTATGAAAGCTCCCCCTAGGCCAAAGGTCTTAATTTAGTTCTATGAATAAATTTCCACACCAGATTCAGGTGTGAACTTAGGGTTTGCATTTCTATCACCTTTCCTTACCCATGTATTTATCATCTTCTTCCTGGCCTCATCCACATCAACTTTATATTTTTCCTTTTTATTATTCAGCATGTTATTGTTGTTCACCAGACCTCTCCTAGTATTAATGTTCACATTTCTACTTCTACAAAATTTAGCAATGTGACCAAGATTTTTTTATTTGAAGCACACCACATTTGATTGAGCATATTTGTAGTTTATCTAATTTCCTCTTAAGATACATTGTTTATAAATATGTCCAAAATTTTTGCATGGATAACATCTAACATTCCCTTTATTAAGAGTATTGTTCATCTTGCATTCACTTGATTTGTGCTCATAGTTGTTGCATTTGATACGTTGACCAGAACAAGATGTAGCATCCATTCTATTTCTACATTGTACAGTCTTATGACCAAATTTATTTCATACAAAACATCCACCATTGAAATTTTTAGCATTAGGTTGTCTTACTGGGGACCTCTTAGGATTGTCATTCTAATTTTTAGATAAATAATTGCTTTGACCAGATTTGAAACTTTCACCTTTCTCAAATCTAATACCTTGTGTGTCACCTTTCATATTTTAAATTTTAAGTATTGCATCAAGCTTAGCTGAGCTATTCATGAATTTATCTTTGTATTCATTTGCATTAGTAGGTTCATTCTCAAGAGCTTCAATCCCCTTTCTAAGTTCTCCATTATTGTGTTTGGCTTTCTGAATAAGATAATCCTCATGCTTCTTTCTTCCTTCAATTTCTTCTTTTAGTACCCTTACCCTAGTTTCCATTTCATGCTTTTTATTTTTACATTCTTTTGTCTTTTCTTTCAAGGACTGATCAAGGTTTTCTTAATTATTCTTTCTTTCTTCAATCTCCCCAGTTAGCTTCATCACCATAGACTCAATCTCATGCTTTAGAACTTATTTTTATTTTTCAAGATGCTCACATTCATCTGTCTTCTCCTTCACTATTTGAGAATCATCATTGCTTCCTTTATTGTTTAGCTTCTCAACAAGTTCCTTCCTCTTATCCATGGATTTGTTTAATTTCCCTTTCAATGTATCAAGATAACTTTCAACTTCCTTAAGGCTCTTCTTAAAATTCAAAAATTCAGATTTAGACTGATCAATATCATCAAGTGCAATAAGGAGTTGTTGTTGAATATCTTATGAATCCATTGAATCACCTACCATGATCTTCCTCAAGCTACTAGACTACCTCCGAGGCACAGAGATATGATACCGATTGTTTGTATTAAGGAACACTAGGGGGGGCATAATTAGTGTTCTACAAATTTTAACTTTGCATTGGTGATTCCTTAACCAAAAATCACATTCAATGAAAAGTAAAGTGCTGAAACATAAAACAAACATCCACAACACCATAATACCAAGATTTTTTTATTGTGGAAACCTAGTTAAGGGAAAAACCACGGTGGGGATGGAACCCACAAATGAAAATACTTTGCAGAAGTATTTAACCCTGTTAAAGGTTTGCAAAAGGAATGCACATGCATTCAGGCACACTGCTGAATTAAAAAAGGGAAGGTTCACTTCCTTACAAATATATGGACTACAATCCACAAATAAATTGAACTAGTAAACAATATCTGCATATGCCAAAACAATTCCAATTAAGCTCAATATACTAACTCAATACACTTCATTCTATATCTCCGCTCTACTATCACTCGAACCTAAAATCAACATTATTTTCTCATTAACATCCATCATGCATGCCAAAATGATCGACCAAATTTATCTTATATATCCGCTACCAATAATTCATCATCCACTAGTCGGCCTCAAGATCATTTATCAAAATGATGAAATGTGTATAACTCTCAGCTAGACATGTGAACATGTTTAATGTACATAGTTTCCATAAATGACAACATCTAAATCATTCATAGTAGTGTCTCTTTCCAACATTGGTGACATATCTCAACAAGACAATAATACTCTAATGTTTGTAATCAAGGACTTAAAATGAAAATTTAATTGTGAGCCAAGAAGAAAAAGTGAATGTCAAAGTAAAAGGTGTGAATGATATAATTGACATGTTGATAAACATTATTTTTATGATAGGATGGAATTTTATTTACACAATTTGTATAATGTTGGGTTTGCATTGATAATCTTAGAAAGGCCAGAGATAATTATTTTGAGCAAAACCTAAGGTATTGGTCAATTTTGAGTTTATTGATGATAAGGATGATTATGATGAGGAATTCAAAATACAACCTTGATGTACTAGTAGATGTTTTGAAAGCATGATTTTGATAGGTTGTTGAATAATATGTCACCATATCATAATAGACTTGAGTTGACCCTTAAATATAAAATAAATAATTATAAATCTTCATATGATCCAAATAGAGAAATTTATGCAAAAAAGTTTTTGGAATCCATGTGAAAAATAATCGACAACATACCATCAAATATGACACAAGATATACCCAAGTAAAACCTTCAAGAGGGAAAAACCTAGCCTCCAAAACCCTCAATCACTCATGAATTATTAAACAATGAAATCAATATAATACATCTTCAGAGTTCTCCATAAACACTTTTGAAACACAAGATCTCTACAAGAACTTAATGTGAACAAGAATGTAGGCACACACCCCATTTCATGTTTGAAGTCCTCAAAAAATTCTAACAAGAGATTCTTTCAACCGCTTAGGCAAAATGGCCAACTATCTAACTTTAGAAAAATAACCATGTGGTTGATTTTTAAAAGGTTAGGACAAAGTCTTACAAACATATAAAATGTCTTGTGGAATATGAGATAAAAACATGTAAAATAGTGTCAATTCTAGATTTCATCATGGTATTTTCTACTTTCCCCTCTAATAGATTCTATGAAGGACATTGCTCCTTCTCTTTGAATATGACCTAACATTAGCTCCTCTATAAATGATATTCATATGGTCTTCCCACCGCTTAGTGGCCATCCTTACTTCTCGATATAGAATGGGATTAGGATGACTCATTTGATTGTGGATCTTGAGAATACCATCCTTATCTCGTATCTTTATATGTTTAGTAAGCATAACTTGATCTATTTGTTTATATATTGTGATACATTTATTATCGATTATTTGTTATCCCCCTAGAAGAGCCATGCCATCCTTGTAAGTACACAGATATAAGAGGAATGAAATATTGTAACATTATTATATGTGTGTGTATAGCTTCTATCTATTGTTTATTTTATTTTCTTTCTTGATATTTTTGGGGCTTTGCAAATCATTGAGACATTTAGATCTCTTCTTGCTGACCCAACTAATTTTTTTAAAAATTATGTGTAACTCCTTTGTACTCATAGTTATAAAAGCTTATGGGTTGATGATACTTCATTCACACACACATAAGGAGATTGACTGGCCATATTGTGAAGAATATTTGTTGTATTTTATTTATATCACGAATTGCTCCAAAGTTGTACTTCTAACTTCATATAATTATCATGAGCGGAAGTCACAAATGGAGTTATTATTGCTAACATTGAAGTTTCATATAATAACATATGTTTGAGATCCTAAACCCATAATAGGTGTTGTAGAAAAGAGATTATAGTTTGATAGATGAGATGAAGCTCTTGGAATTTTTGATCATCTATTTCTCCTAATCTTAATACCATGTTGTATCTTGTACTCATCCTAATGAGATCTGGACCACCTTGGATGATCTCTTTGGTAGGCTAGACGCAATGATAAAATTTCATTTGGGGAATAAATTGATGAGCCCATATCCAATATATTTTGATCATATCCATAGCTTCTTCACCAAGCTCAATTCACTTCACAAGAAATTGTCTAAATGTGGGGTTACAAAAGATGATGAGAATTTGATATTGCCTATACTCACTAAGCTTTTCGGTCCTAATTATTTTGAATTTGTTTCTACATTTTATGTTACTATGGATTCTCTAGGTAGTGTACACAAAATGCCTTCTCTTGATAATTTTTTAGCACAACTCACAAGGGAACAAGCAAATTTGGCATAGATGGGCACATTGATGCATTCAAGTTCTCAAGCACTTCTTGTAAATGACCCACATCCAAAGGCTTCAAGTAGAAAGGACAAGAAGAAAAATAAGGATTCTAAGTCTTTTGAGAGAGTTAAGGATCATCCTTCACAACATACTCCTGTGTCCAAGACCTCTTCTAAAGAGGCATCGTCACAAAAGAAGATCAAATGTGCTTATTGCAAAAGACAATGACGTGATGAGCATAAGTTTTATGATAAGAAGATTGATGAGATTTCACACCTTCTTCAAAAGCACAATATCTCATTGCCCTCATCAATTTCACCATCTTCTTAATCATCATCACAATCAACAAATTCTTAATCTTCATCCACACAATCGAGAAATACATATTTTGGGAAAAGTAATGCACTCTTGACTTCCACTATTCTTGTAAACAGTAGATGGATTCTTGATTCTTGTGCATCACACCATATGGAATCTTCTCTATATGTGTTTTCTACTTTAGAGTGTTGTAGCTCACCTAAGATTTTGATGGGTAACAGTACATACATGAAATTTTGTGGAAAAGGTTCTATTGATATGGGTGGGGGATCATTCAATGGTGTTATTTTAACCCTCCTTGAAAACTAATCTCCTTTTAATTTATCAACTTAATCATGGTGCATGCAGTAAGATAGTGGATCTCACTCCTAATCATGTATTCATTAAAGATGTGGAGACTATAAATATCATTGCTATAGGTGTGGTTGATCGTGCATCTAGACTCTATTCTTTCTCTCATTTTTTTCTTGATGAGGATGATCCTTTTGATGATGTGCACACACTTCCATCGAGGGTAAATAATTTTTGGGAGGATAAGTTTGGTCATTTAAACCTTGCCATTCTTGAGACTATTGACAAGATTCCTCCTCCACCACTTGCTTCTTAAGGTTTGGAGATTGCTTCTATTTAGCATGTTGATCATATTGTTTCATATCTTGCTATTTGGGGTGAGTATTTGACAAGTATTTATGACTTGTTTGTGGAGTCTCATCTTGTAGATTTGGGAGACATATTTGAGGGGTTTTATCTTGTCTTTGATGATAACACTATTTTATATATATCTTTGGATATTGATATTGATGAGTTTCCTCATTCACTTGCTTTGTCACATTCCTTGGTTAAGCTTTCTCATGAGTATGTGGATGCTTATTTGAGCTTGGTGACTCCTAATCATTTTCAGAGGGTCCTATTTAGAGACTTATTTCATCATTTCTATTGGAAATGGAGTGGCTTTCTCATCGTTTGGTGGATTTGTTTTTTCCTAAGTGGAGATGTGTTGCTTGTAGGCATTAGGTCATCTGTTGTGTGCAGGATTCCTTCATCGATATGAGCTTCTTCATTTTAGGGGGGCTATGTTGTCTCCTTTCTTCCTTCCTATGGGAGGATAGTTTGTATATACATGATATACATAGTACTTGGGGGGTGTGATGGATTCCTCCATCCATGCATCTTGTTTGTTTCTCTCTTTTGGAGAGGATTTTTTTCCCATGTGGTTTTCTCCTTTTATCCACTTTGTGAGAGTTTTATATTTGCTTTTTACATGGGTACCTAATATGGTTTTGTAACCGATTACCCATCTTAAATCTTGCCCATTTTTCATGATAATCTTCTCTCTAAGTTCCACTTAAGGTGGGGTGTTAGAGTAAAATAATATTTACTACTAGCTTAAGTTAACATAGACAATTTTTATTTTAGTTTTGGTAGTTTGTCGGTTATTACCAGATCACCATCCTTGCCCTTATAAGGAAAGTGTGTGCATTATTTTTAGCATCTCAATTCAATTTTCATCATTTGATAGTGAAATGTCTCTCTCCATAAAGTTGTGTTCACAGGTTGTGTTACTGGCAATGGAGTTCTACTCCAAGAGTTCCTAATAGAAATATATTCCCCCTTTAGGTTTGGCACAAAATAAGATGCTGCAAATATGATACACTTGATAATGACAAGAAAGATTGCTTCAACAATGCAAAATTGATTGAATGATAATTGAGCACGAGAATGTACATAACAAGTCTTCCTTATAAATATAAAGTGAAATGAAGGATTAGACAAGATATCAAAATGTCATAATCCTATGGAACGTGACAACTAATAAAGAACCTTTGTGTGAATATGTCTCCATCTAGGAATTAGTACAAACACTAGGTACAGGACCTTACTTGATCAAAAAACTTATTGGCACCAATCACATCCACTCTTAAAATGTGGAAAAGTCCCTAAAAAAATTTGAATCTTAGCCAAATGAATCGACACTCCTTGGTACACAAAAATTTCAATGTTGTGAGTGCCAAAGATTGCTCCTTAGCCAAGAGACCAAACCACACTAAACAGAGAAATCGCCTACAAAGGGAGGTATGCGCAGCCTCACACGACACATGGAACCCCCAAAAATAGATATCATGAGCCAAGAAAGTATGATTCCTGTACAAAGGATACAAATCAACCCTTGCCCAACCAAAAAATATTGCAAGCAATGAATATGTCTACTAGGATGGTCTTTGCTCCAAACATAGCACTATTTGGTGAATGTGTAGGAAAAAAAAAGAGGTGGGCAATAGATAATGAGCTACCTATAGTGATGAAAGACACAATCAAGGAAAAGTGTATGCAATCAATATCAAGCTAGAGATGATACATTTGCCTACTCCAGCGTGCATGCCAATCATGGAAATGTAGCCAATAGTCCACAAATTCATGGAAAAATGCCCTCGTTGTAGAAACAAACATATTGAACCTGATCTCAAGAAAAATATAGATGAAAATTTCTCATATACAAAAGGAGATGCAGGCTGGAAGATCTGATACTATGTTGGAGTAGAACACCATTGCTAGGAACACAACCTACTAACATACAACTTAATAACACACCTTCATGGGGGAGATATTTCATCAGCAAATGATGAAAATAGAATTGAGATGATAAAAATTATGTACAAATATTGCTTATAAGGGTAAGGATGGTAAGTCTCTAAAAACCAACAAACTACCAAAACTAAAATGTAAAGTGAGTTAACTTAAGCTAGGAGTAAGTATTAATTTACTCCAACGAACATATTTATATGCTTACTAAATATTCTCCGCCTTCTTACCCTCGTCCATTATGAAATCATTTGCATCCACTTTGTTTATGCAATTATTATAAGGAGGTTATTTATTTGTACCTTTATATACACTTCTACAAATATACATACACCCTTATATTGTCACACTCCCTTCTACATTATTATCATATCAACCACCTAGAAATAGATTTTTATAGCTTACACAACTTCATATGGTCTATCTTTAATACCTTTCATGGGTCACCCAATAATGGATGTAGTTAGTGCCTATAATCTATGAAGGTATTGTATGGTTCCTAGCTATAGAGCATGCTATACACCCCCTTCCCCCTCTCTCTCCTTCCCTCTCTCTCTCTCCTCATGTGTGTTCTCCTTAGGCCCCGTTTGGTTGAGGAATTAGAATTTGACTCAAAACCTGATTATCTCAAAATAAGGTTTTGAAATTCTGGTTTTGTGTATTCGGAAGATAGTTTGGAGTGTTTGGTTGACCCGGAAGATGACTGAGACAATCCATCTTCTGCATTTGGTTGCCAATTTTGAAATTAGAATTGGAATTGAGAAATTCCCATCTCAAAGGAATGACTTCCTGGGCCAATTGGATCGATTCCAACATACACACCCAAATAACTACCATATTTTTCCACAGCTATTCTCCCTCTCATACCAGGTCTGTCGCTCCATGCATCTTTTCTATAAAATTAGTAACTTCTATATGAGCTCAGTACAAATATTCATAAAGTTTGGAAAATAAAAACTCAGATCTTTAATTTGATTTAATTGTAAAAGAAAAAATAAATTTTGATTTGTGTTCTGTTATTTTAAAAAATGTTAATAATAATATATATTGTTTGAAAGGAGATGATGGATCATGTACACAATCAAATCCCTAGTAATTAATTTGTGGTGTGTGCAGCCCTGAGAATGGAAGAATGGGAAGGGCAGCAACTATTATGGCGAGAGAGCCCCCATAAGCAGGTATTCATCCCCAGGTCCATACCCTCCCCTGTATAAAATAGTGAAAGGCGTGGTGAGCAATATGAAATAGCAGGTCCATTTTCTGGACATTACAACGTTATCACTATTGTGGAAGGATGGGCACCCCTCATCTTACAACAGTGATTTTACGGTGGAGAAACATAAGAATCCTACTCGCTATGCCGATTTCTCACATTGGTGCCTCCTAGCATTCCAGAGACTTGGAATGAACTGCTCTACGCCGCTCTCCTCTTCTGATTCCACATAAATCTAATCTTATCTTTCCAATTTCTTGTACTTGTATCTCCATTCTTCTATTCACCTCCATTGTATTGTATTCTACTGGACTCTTGCGTAGTTTTCAATTATTCTTTGCAAACCCATAAATTGCAATGGGAAGATTCACAAACCTGACGACTTATTAAAATGGGGTTAAAAAAACCTAAAACCAGAATTAGACTTCAAATTCCACCTATTGGGTGGGAAGATTGTGCCACCCATTTTTGGGTCAAAATCAGATTTCTTTGTCCAAAAATGGAATTACATTTTAGCAACCAAATGACGGATTTGGGAAAAAAATAGAAGTTCTGCACCCAATTGCGCCCCAATTCTGACAACCAAACGGGGCCTAAATGTGGGTTAGCATTTTCTCTTGTTTTATCCTTCCATTACGTGTTTAGTTTATATTATACTACAATATTCTTATTTTATAAGCTATATTTAACTCCTCTCTCTTACACGTTTAATATGTTAATATGACATTTATTATCATGTATGTTTTGTTTCATTTAATATATTTATTTTTTTGGTTCTTAGTCTTGGGACATGATCCATTTGTTTGAAGAATGTTTTGCATCATTTATAGTATCCTTTTTTATGATTTTATTTTATTTTTGTACTTTTGTGTAGCACATAACCTAGTGTCACTAATCCTCTAAAGTGGGGGCAAAATGTAACATAGAAAATTATATAGCCTTGTAATTTCACATCATTTTTTGGATCCATTTTGTGTTCATATCCCCTAACATGTTTTTAGGTTGATTTAGCCCTTTTCCTTAGTCTTTTTCACCCATGGCACCAAGGCCATGTCCTCCCATGGTCTCTTTTGTATAAAATTATACTTATGTTGTAATAACTATTTTGTTTCTTGATTCGTCAACCTTGTATAAACTATATTTTTTTAGGCGCTAACATGGAACACAAATATCCATTACACACCAATATCTTATAATATACTATTGTACAACAACTTTTTTTTAATCATTTCACCAACTTATTGCATTTCTAGGTCTTGGGTAACTCTTTTGAACTAAACCCAAATGGCTCCTTGAGACCTATTTTGAATCTAGCAAGCAATCTCAATATCACATTCTATAGTGTTATTGCACTTTCATACCACATCCTTTGACGTTGAAATGTTCATTTGAACTAGTACAACACTTACAAGATAATTGGGGTTTTCTCGTCTTATCCATATCCGTTGAGGTGTTTTTTCTCTTGTTTTTTCTAGTTTTAATCTTTTGATGTGATAATGCTCCTACCTTCTCTTTTTTTCCTTCATTATTGCAAAAATCTATTGTAGTTTTCTTGGTATCATTGTTTTTTTGCATATTATTGTTTATATAGACACACATGGTATTTTATTGCTCTTATTATACTTAAGAGTGATTTTATAGCTTCTAGTCTCTACTTTTAGTTTCTATACACACAAAATAGCCTGAGAGCACACACTTTCATCAGTTTTCCATCTTAGTTATTAGTGGAGATCAAATGACCAAAAGAGGGGCTTGTCCATTTGTGGAAAGCTCCTAAGTATGCCTAACCTTTCCTCATCTTAGATATAGATTTTTTTGGAGCTCTCACAAGTATAGGATTTTTATTTCATTTTCTTCATCTTGTTTATTATTTTTATTGCATAAACATACAAAGATTGTTTTTTTCATTTCATTTTTGGCCACATGGATTACTACTCTATTATTCTATTTCTTGTTTTCAATTGGACATAGATTATTATGTGAAAACATATTTGTCTAGTGTGTTATACTATAATTTTTATATAGACAATGCATTGTGTAAGTTTCCTCACCAAACACCTCCTAACTTCTCTACAATTCTTTCTAGTAGTTATTTACAATTATAAACCTAATTTTCTAGTTTTTTTTTTTAATTTTAATTCACTTTAAATTTGTATTTTATCCTTCAACATATCATTTTAGCTTATAGAAAAACTCTAGTTTCTAAATTTAAAACATCCTAATATATTTTGGTAATATTTATTATCATATTTAGAACACTAAAAAAATAATGTTTTCATAACATTTCTTGTATCCTAGAGTAATGCAGGAAAACATTCAACCTTAAAAAAGAGAGAATTTTAGGCTAGATCAATTTTTATGTACTAGAACTGGTATTTAATGAAATTATGGATAAGGGTTCAAATCCTAGTTATTTCACTAATATGAAACTTTTGGGGTCAAAACATCTCAACCTAAGAGGAGTTTGGAAGTTTTGCCTATAAAGTTTTGTCATTGATGCACTATTAGTAAAACAAGCTCAACTATTTTCACCCTAACTAGGTCACCACACCATTAGTATTGTCCCACAAAAATGATCATTTTGATATATAGTTTTATTCTATATTCTCTCAATGTCTGATATTTTTCTTGTCTGGGAAATTATCCTACAATAATCATCTTGTCAAGCTAATCATTATATTTTATGACTCCAATCCACCTTTGGATGATCCTAGTGTCCACAATCAATGTTCTTGGTGATCACAAATTGTGGGACCAATTGGATATATCTTAGGAATTATTCGAAGATACAATCCACTAATTGTAATCTATTGAAATTTTTTATTGAAGCTAAAAATATTATATGAGCTTCACTATAAACTAGGAACACTTTATGTTAAATATAGCACCATCGACTCATTTATCCAACATGATATGCATTTAGATAACACATTGATAGCAATTTTTTTCAAACCCATAGAATCTCGAAGGCCAGAGCATGCACCCCTAAATTGAACTTTCCTAAATTTGATAGCACCAACTTGTTTTTTATATTAAAAGTAGAAAAAACTAGAGTGATTTTCTTAGACACAATTACCCAAAGGGTGTACAGTTAGCAGATTAAAAATAAAAACACATTATATAGACCCTTGCTAAGATACACATGGTACCTTACATAATTATTTAACAAATATAAATCATAGTCGCACGCCAAGATCCATAATTCACGCTCGTCAATCATCAAGCACATTACATCTTTGTAGTCAGCCCCAAATAGGTCTTCGTTAGTCCACACACCTCAGCTGACGTCATCAAAAATTTGGTAATCCAAGAATCACAAAGAATGTTCTCTCATGTATCTTTTATCATTCCTTAAGCTCTCATGTCATAACTCATGCTCAAATTCAAGCTATCCCAAAAACTCAGAGACCATCTCTGTCATAATCCTTTGTCACTGCACTGTAACCAGTCTTTACCAAAACAACTATAACTCATGAAACTACCAACATAAGATCCAAGGGCATTATACATAAGGTATATACTCATTCCTCTACATAGATCCATGCTCACATACTCTCATATGTCATACACTGTCTGTACACATCTGTCAATCTTGCCTATACCTATGATAACCAGTCTTTCTGAGACTTCTACTACATCCAACTTAAACATATGTAGACATCAATGAAACAACATGAATCTCAAAACCTCAAAAAAAAAAAATTATGACAACCTCCCCCTTTTGCATTGATGTAAACATATGTGAAAATCCATCAACCCAAAAATAACTTTCTTTATACAATCTTCTCAATATCCTCTTCACAGCTCCCCCTAAAACATTAGGGATTTTTCACTTATATCTCTCCCCCTTTGACATCAATGGAAAAGGGTGCCATATCTCTTTTCCTTCTCCACACATCCCACCTCTTCTAGGTGTATATTTTTCAAATCTTCATGCCTGCAAAAACCTAGGTGCTTGATCACCAAAATATGTTATGTTGTGTTCCTACGATCACTCCCCTTGAGGAGTACATCCAAGCATCAAGTCCAGAGAATAATATAGCTCTAATAACTGTTGAACTAATGTATTCCTGCATTATTTAGTTCTCATAAGGAGGGGTTCTCACCCCAAGCATACCTATGAGATACTCAAAGGCATCTTTTGACAAAGTTTTAGTGAATATATTTGTTATTTTCTCCTTTGTACTGATGTAATCCAATATGACTTCCTTTTGTGAAACCTTGTCTCTCAAAAAGTGATACTTGATTGAAATATGTTTAGTCTTTGAATGCATAACATGATTCTTTGACATGTTCATTGTGCTTGTATTATCATAATGTATAACCACTAGCTCTTCAAAGGTTATTCCAATGTCCTTTAGCAGTTTTTTCATCCAAACAATCTGTGTGCAATTTATAGCAGTAGCTACATATTCTGATTCAATAGTAGAGTTAGCTATACAATTTTTCTTCTTACTCAACCATGAAACCAACCTTTTTCCAAGGAAAAATTCTCCACCACTGGTGCTTTTCTATCATCAACACTTCCTACCCAATCAATATCATTATAAGCATGCAATGTAAAATCATTAGAATTTTCAGACCATAAACCATATTCCTGTGTCCCTTTCAAATTTTAGAATATCATTTTAACTGTAGCAAGGTGAGTCTCCTTAGGATTAGCTTGGAACCTCACAACAATTCCAACTGCACTAGCTATGTCTGGTCTAGTGAGTTAAATACTGCAAACCTCCAATCATGGATATGTATTTTGTCAGAAAACACTTTGAGGTTCATCAGTAGTAGTAAGCTTGCATCCAGTAACCATGGGTGTTCCAATAGGTTTACAATATTTCATTCCAAACTTCTTTAGCAACTCCTTAAGATACTTGGTTTGAGAGATAAAAATACCATGTTTACTTTGAGTAATTTTCAAACCAAGGAAGAACTTCATTTTCCAATCATAGACATTTCAAATTCACTTTTCATTTCCTCAGAGAATTTGTTACTCATTTCATCATTTCCTCCAAACATTATATAATCCAAAAGTACTTCAACAATCAAGATTTCATCTTCACAAGTTCTGAAATATAGATTACTATCTGCACTACCTTTTCTAAAACCAAGGTGCAATAAATACCTATCTAACCAAGCATACCAAGCTCTAGGATCCTGTTTCAAACCATACAATGCCTTATTAAATATGCAAACCATTTATTTATCATTTTTCAAAGCAAAAGCATAAGGTTTCTCAATGTAGACCTCTTCCTCTAGATTGCCATTCAGTAATGCAAACCTCACATCCATCTGATATACCTTAAAGTCTTTATGTGTTGCAAAAGAAAGGAATAATCTTACTGCCTCTAACCTCGCAACAAGTGCAAATGTTTCTTCAAAGTCTATACCTTCCTATTGTGAATATACCTTGCAGAGTAGTCTCGCCTTGTTTCTTACAACCATGCCATCTTCATTCATTTTATTTTTGAAAATCCTTTTAGTTCCAATTACATTCTTGTCCTTTGGTCTGGGAACTGATTCCCAAGTGTTGTTTTTCTCTATGTGATCTAATTCTTCTTGCATTGCCTTGCTCCAATATTCATCTTTACACGCCTCATCAGTAGTCTTAGGTTCTACTTGAGAAATCAAACAAAGCTCATTTCTAGATTTAGACCTTGCCATTGTGCCCTTATTAACATCACCAATAATTTTATTCTCAAGATGCTTCACCATAACATACCTTTGTGTCTTTGGTGCTTCAATATGATTAACCATAACTGATTGAATGTTTGAAGATGTTAAGTTGATGATCACCAAGCTGCAGAAATGTAATGCAAGACATTAAATCAGTTAATGTATTGTATTTTCATTGATGTCAACTTGATATAATCTGATTGGTTATATACATAGTGTCAAAGACTTCAAAGAACTAGAGAGATAAAGGTTATGCTATCATTAATGCATAAAAGTTTAGTATGCACTAAGTGACAACAAACACCGACAGACAATGCACCCCGACGGATAGAGGAACCTGAGAGAAAAGTCATAGTGATACCTGAGCAAGAAACCCAAGAAAGCATTACTGACGAGCAAAACCATAGTGTTACCCGACAGATAGAAAACCCTGATGGACAGACAACCCCAATGGACAAAGTTTCCTGAGGACAACTGAAGTCAAGATCGAAGCTAACAAAGAGTTAAACACCGAAAAGAACTGAAGTTCAGAAAAGACAAAAGACTTAGTTGGCAGGAGCTAAATATGGAGTTAACTAGTTGATAACATTGTTTTCATCGACAAGTTAAAAGTTAGAGATAAGCTAGAGTTTTAAAGATATTTTATTCCAATTGTCAAGGAGAAATCTATGGGATAAAATTGAAGTAAATCTTTAAAGCAAGAAAGGCGAGAATTGCGGATCACACCAAGAACAAGGAAGACAAGGACTTAGAAATGGTGAAATTAAGTCTATAAAGAGAAAATCTAATTCATTGTGAATTAGGGTTGAATAGAGAAGAGGATGCTGGAGAGATACTGGTGAAGAAATACTTCATATAGTCCTGATCGATCAAGCTAAAGAACAGAGCTAAAGTTTCTACGGACACTGAGCAACAGAGAAGCACAACATCACCAAGCAGAAAGAAGTGGAGCAAAGGTATTGAAGAGAGACATTGATCATAAAGGTAATATGAGCTTACAATAGATCTGAACATCTACAAGATTAAGTTGTTTATATGAACATATCATATACTGTTTGAGTTTAACCATTGATTCAGAAAGTCTCTTAACCGAGCAGGATCTAACAATCCTTTATATATATTGAGATACATCCCAAGGAGTATCAAAAGGTTAATTCATGAAGATAGCATAGTGAAATGCTAGATATCAATTTATTAACTGTTAGTGATAAATCCTCTAACAAGGTCATACTTAACAGTGTGTTTGTAACATTTAACAGGGTTGGCTCTTCACCGAGCTCACTTCAGAAGAGTGAAAATTTTGGGTTACCGGTCCCAAGCAATTTTTCCCTTAACATGGTTTCCACGTTAAAAATCTATGTGTCAAATGTTATGAGTCATTGCTTTCATGTTTTTCTTTACAAATTACTAAAACAAGATTGATCGGTAAACACTAAATTATTTATTATATTTCGGTAAATGATAGACTGCTAATCGGTAAAGATTAAGAATAAGATTTAATAGTTAACTCCAAGCAGTAGTTATTTGATAATATTATTTCAAAGCATACATCTTGTAGGACTGAAGATAACTAGAGGCTTATAATTGTGGTAATAATTTTTTGGGTTAATTTATTTGAATATTTGTTAGGCCACTGATTCACCCCCCTCCCCCTCTCTGAGTTATTCTAACACAATAGGCTCATCCAAGAATGTATGAATCTCAAGAATTAGTTCTATCTCTTGATTTTCAGTATTCTTTTCATTCTTGGGAATCTCAATCTGAAATCTCTCATCAATTTTCACATTAGTACTTTCAAACTTTCCTTCATCACTTTTAGCATCAAACTTTCCAATTTCATCATCTCTTTTGATATAACACTTGCTACCAAATATTCTGAAGTATTTTACCGTAGGAGCATAAACAAACCAAAGTTTAGAGGGTATCTTATCAGTACCTTCTTTGATCTGAATTTTGTTAAAAGTGTAGACAACGATACTGATTTCGTCTCTCCAAAGAATATGAGATGCATTATCTTCAAGCAACATAGTCTTGGTCGTATCTAGTATAGTTCTATTTCTTCTTTCTACCAACACATTCTATTGAGGTGTCCTAGGAGCAGAAGTCTATCTGTATATCCCATGCCTTTCATAGTAAGCATTGAAATAATCTGATGTAAACTCTCCACCTCTGTCTAATCCCAAACACTTTATCTTAAGACCTGATTCATTCTCAACTTTTGCTTTGAAAATATTGAACTTATCAAATGCTTGAGATTTTTATTTGAGAAATGAAACCCACGTCATCCTAGAATAGTCATCAACAAAAAGTATAAAGTACCTTTCACCATAGTAAGATCTATTCCTTGTAGGACCACAAAGATCTGTATGTACCAGATCCAACTTCCCTTTTGCTGAAAAGGATTTTCTCTGAAAGCTTCTCTTGGTCTGTTTTACCATCACACACACTCTACACATAGTGTTAGTAGGCTTCACAATTTTTGGAAAATATCTTACTGCATTAGTAGTATTCAACTCAAACACATTACCTCTTGACTTAGTACCTGATGCAACCAAGTTTCTAGATTGACCTCTGATAGTACATTTTACATCCATGAACTACAAATGATAATCATTTTCCTCAAGCTGCCCAACACTCAACAAGTTGTGCTTAAGTCCATCAATAAGCAAGACATCATCAGTGTTAGTTTTACCATCAAGAGAGATTGAACCAACTCCAATGATCAACTTAGGAGTGTTATCACCCAATCTGACTACACCACCATTGTATATATTCAATTGAACAAATTATCTTTATCACAAGTCATATGATGTGAACAACCACTATCAATGATCCATTCTGATTTCTTTTCAACATGCGAGACTAGAGGATTTTCTTCATGAATAGGTTCATCATCTTTAATAGAAATAAATCCAATTTCATTCCCATCATTCATAGAATCATCATCAGACACACCTTCACTAGCATAGTAGCCTTCCTCATCTTTGGAGTAATTAGACTTGTAAAACTTAGGCTTATGCTTAGGAACCCTTGTAGGACATCTAGATGCAAAATGACCAATCTTATTACAAGAAAAACATTTCAGGGATAAGTTTTCTTCAAACTTGCCCTTACCTTTCCTTTCCCTTTTTGCTATTAGAGCCACAAGTTCATCCACTTTCTTTTCTTCTTCAATCTCTGCCCAATCATCAACATATTCTCCAAGATCCTCATGTTTATTGCTTCTGCAAGAGCTCGCAAGGCTTGATAAGGTATTTTTGTCATTATCAACAGTAGCCTTGAATGCATAATCTACTTTGGATAATGCATCATGTAACTCCACGGTCTCAAAAGTGGTCGTCTTAGAAATCAAGACTTCTCTGTTGAAAATTTTAGTCAGTGGTTTGATCTCCTCTATCGCTTGCACTTTAGTCTTGTAGGAGAGTATCAAAGATCTAAGAATCTTTGCGATCACTTCATATTTAGTATATTTCCCTCCCGAGTTTCTGATTCTGATAATAGCCTATGTAACCCTCTATAAATATGCTCTTACATTCTCATCATCTCGCATCCTCATATTCTCCATTTTAGCCTTCCAATTCTGTAGTTTTGCCTTCTTAGTGTACTAATCTCCTTCATCTAGATCCTCTATCCTTGTCCAGATCTTCAGAGATGAATCAAGATCTTTAACCTCTATAAATTATGCCTCAGAGAGCGCATTTATCAGTGCTTCCCTTACAACCATATTTCAAGAAAAAAAATTTGTTTCTTCCTTAGTAGCATTTCCTAATTCATCTTCTGCCTTGATTGGTTCATCCTTATTTGTAATCATCCAATAATCAATTACCAAGTAGATCAGATGATTTCTCATCTTGTTCTTACAACTGTCAAAATTTTCAACATCAAATTTTGGACTCTCCTTCCTATAGTAAGCCATCTCAGAATCACCTCAACCTGTTAAGTTTTCTCTTAGAGGACCACAAGCTATGATACCAATTGTTAGTAATAATACAACTAAGATGGGGGGTGAATCAGTTGTATGCAAAATATTTAAACTTTAAACCAATTGCTTAATACAAATCTGAACTCTTCAAGAATAACACCATAACACAAGTATTTTGTTTTTGAGGAAACAATGTTAAGGGAAAAACCCTCGTGGGAATTAGCACCCACAAATAATGCACTAGAAATATTGTATCCCTATAAGGAGATCTATCCTTGTTAGGAGCTGATTATTACATCTAGTACAACTCCTTGTTAAAGGACAGACCCTGTTGGGAGTCTTCTCAACCCTGTTAAGAGTTGAATAATGAGCTCACTGCCCGAGCACATTGCCAAAAGTGAAGGTTAAACATGCCTTCTAGAGTCTCTATCCAAAGAGAAGTATAAAAGTATACTTATAACAGTGAAGTGAATGATAACAGCCTCTTCCCCAATGCAAAAAAAAATTACACAGACCCTTGCTAAGATACACACGGTACCTTACACAAGTATTTAACAAATATAAATCATCAGTTACGTGCCAAGATCCATAATTCATGCTCGTCAATCATTAAGAATGTTACATCTTTATAGTCAGCCCCAAATAGGTCTTCGCTAGTCCAC
This sequence comes from Thuja plicata, assembly GCA_018584345.1. NCBI lineage: Eukaryota > Viridiplantae > Streptophyta > Pinopsida > Cupressales > Cupressaceae > Thuja > Thuja plicata. The sequence goes on along the minus strand of MU228433.1, from coordinate 1,956,239 downwards.
ACACCTCAACTGACATCATCAGGAATCCAGGGACCCAAGAATCACAAAGAATGTTCTCTCATGTATCTTTTATCATTCCTTAAGCTTTCATATCATAACTCATACTCTCATCCAAATTATCCCAAAAACTCAGAGACCATCTCTGTCATAATCCTTTGTCACTGCACTGTAACCAGTCTTTACCAAAACAAATATAACTCATGCAACTACCAACATAAGATCAAGAAACCTTAGACATAAGGTATACACTCATTCCTCTACACATATTTGTGCTTACATACTCTCATACTATGTACACTGTCTATATACATCTTTCAATCTCACCTGTACCTGTGATAACCAAGCTTTCTGAGACTTCTACTACATCCAACTGAAACATATGTTGACATCAATGACAAAAAATGAATTTCAACACCTCAAACAAAAAAAATTCCAACAATATCCACATTTACCTTTTTTCCTTTCCCTTGGGAAAAATAGCAAGCCTAGTAGACTTCTTGGGAGTACTAGTTTACTCAGTAGCCTCAATAAAGGCTTCAATTTATTGTATTATAAACTTAGATTTATTAGAGGCCTTTCCTTTATTTTTACATAGGGGTTTTACTTTTTTATTTTTATTCTTTCATTCCACCTCAGTATTAGCATGGGTAGGGGTTTTACAGGTGCCATGGCAGGACTTTAACCTAGGGTTTTCGATGCATTTCTTTTTGTTGGGCATGAGTGTGTCTAATAGGCTAGTAGAGGGAGGGGTAATATAATTAGGGCCATCCTACACAAAACTAGCCTAGGTGGACAAAGGACCAAAGGAAGTGGTAAATCCATAAAATGAGACCTTGGTGGAGGGGATGGTATTTTTCCCTATTTTTTATCAGAATCTACTACTTCCTTAACCAAATTTTCCAGGGAATGGAGAAGAAAAAATAGAAATGAAATAACACTATGATTGCGAAAGTGATTAAGAAAGGGAATATGGTAAAAATACAAGACCCTAAATCTTCCTTCCAGGGTGATTTACTTCATTATCATAAGACATACCCGGTCCCAAGGCTCTAAGAGTTGCTTCCGCTCATAATGTTTGTGGTGTTTAACTAGACTTTCAATTTTGCAAAAGTAATTGTTCAGGATATCCATGCCTGAGACATTTCTCATCTTCTTTAATTTCCTCCCATAATTAGTTTAGAGACTTGTCACCTTCTAAATCACATCCTCATTGACTTTGAAAGAGATTATTCCAACATAAACCCTCATGTCAGCCCAATACATAGAAAACTAGGTAAACATATTTTCACTATGGTCATTCATGTTTTCAATATATTGTGCTACCCCTCCTTCCTTATATATATGCCAAACAATGGCATTGTTTTTGAATTTTTCATGTTTATTTGGTTTGACTCTAACCCTATCACCTCCCATGGCATCACTCTTAGAAATAGTAAGGCTCTGGTTCTCAAAAAAACCCAAATTGTTTGTAATGCCAAAAAAGGAATGAAATACCCAAAATAAATTAGACTACTCAGTGTAGTTATGATTTTTCATGCCCTTAGTGGCCTCATTACCATTATTGACCTCCCACATGTGTGGATAGCCAATTCCAAAATTAGAATTGAAAGCTCCCCAAATTATGAAATATTTAGATGTCCTACAAAATTTTAAAAATATTTTAATATCATTCATACTTTCCCAATGGTGATGTCATCTCATCATGAGAAAGCACTTTCTTTAAGTCACGTGGTATCAACCCTTCCTTTGTTGTCATATTATAACTCCATGTAGAGGGAAATTTGTAATTATACTCAAATTTTCCACTCTATTATGCATATTCACCCTATTCAAATTTCATTTCCCAAGAATTAAATGTAGTCCCTTAATATTTCTCAAAAAATCTATTCTTTCCCTATTAACTAACAATTTTATACTTAACAGTATGCCCCAAAAAATTCTAATCTTAATTCTCATCTTCCACAATATTAAAAATAATTCCCCCTTAAGAAGGGTATTCACATGATGTGGGAGTTTTTCCTCCTTTCTCTAACATTTATATCCCTCTATAGGTAGACCCATGGATGCCATAGAATCTATTGCACTATTACCTTCTCTAAAAATGTAGTTTATATTAAAGGGGTCAAAACCCAAAAAAAGAGTTCTGATATCCTCCGTAATCCCTTCCATAGACCAGTTGGCATAAATTGACCCTTTAGTAGCTTTAACTATAAGTTTAGAATATCCTTGTATATCAAGAGTTTTAATTCCAATTGAGAGAGAAAATTGAATTCCACAAAAGAGGGCCATACAGTCAACTTGGTTACTGGTGTAGTTGTTTAGGATACCAATAAAGGCTACAGTCACTTCTCCTTTAGAGCATATTATCACCCCTTCACCCATAATATTTCCCTATTTAGAAGCTCCATCAAAGTTGACCTTGTACTAGCTGGCAATGGGAGGTTTCCATCTCACTTTTTTCTTGAAAATATCTTTGTGTTATAAAATTTAGCTTAATTCATTGGCGTATTCTAGTTCTTATCTATTCTATTATCTCATTGAGTAGGAGGGTAGAAAGGGGGATTCCAATTGATAATTGATAAATTCTCTATCATTAGTTTGCACATAGTTTTGAAGACACTTTCAACCGAATTTTTAGTCTGCCTAAAGATTTAATTATTCCTTTCCTTCCATAAGTTCCAAGAGACATGGGGGGACTTTGAATCCATAGTTTTATCACAAGGGTATTGTAGGTAGGGCTACTCCACTCTAGTATAACTTGACGAATGTCATTATTAAGAACCCGTGGTAGATCAAACATTTCCATCACAGTATGCCAAAGTTACTTGAAATTTTGACAATGGAGTAAGGGGTAAGGGATTGTTTCTTCCTCCTATTTACAAAGAATGCATATATTATAGATTTTAAATCCTCTTATAACAAGGTTATCTTGGGTTAGGATCTTTTTGTGCATATTTTTCCAACAAAATAAATTAATCTTAGGTATTAGTTATGGATTCCAAACTTTTTTCTTGCAATTGAGAGCACTTTCATTCTTTAACAATAGTGTGTAAGCTCATTTCACAAAAAAACTCTCCATTTTGTTCCTTTACCCAGAATAACTCATCCTCCCTATGGAATAGGAGGATCTTGATCATTCTTATGATTCTTTGGAGTTCAATAGCATTATAGACAAGGTCAGGTATGTTCTGGTATCATTGTGTTAAATCCTTCCATCTTGTTAATCCTATAGTATAATCTACAAATTATGTGCCAAAGAATATTTTAGCAATCTCCATTAATACCCTATAATTTATATTATCTTCTAGGTCCTTGTCTCCAACCTATATGTCCTCCCAAAACCAAATTTTTCTACCATTAATAATATATCATTTCAAGCCACCCTTAATGGTACTTCAACATTTGAGGATATTATTCTGTATGTTTGAACCTTGGGGGTATCCATTTGAGGAAAAAATTATGTAAAATTTATCAAATTTGAGGTATTTGTCCCTCATGAAGTTCACTAAACTTCCTTTTCAATGGTAAATTTTCATCTCATTTTAGCAATTAGGGCTTTATTTAGAACTGATAGCTTCCTTATCCCAAGTCCACCTTGGCATTTTGGTTTGTATACAATATCCCATTTAACCATAGCTAATATTTTATTTTCTTCAACACCTGTCCAAAGAAAGGTTCTCTGGATACTTTCAAGTTTATCTGTCATATTTCCATACATTTTAAAAAGAGACAGAAAATAAACTAGAATACCCTGCAGTGAAGCAACAAGAAATTGTAGTTTTCTAGCACTGCTTAATAGTTTTCCTTTTCAACCTACCAATTTATTTTGCATTATTTATAGTACAGTATTGCAAAAATATGGGGGTGACATCCTTGATAGTGAGTGCTAGACCAAGGTAGGTACCTGGAAAAACAACACATTGAAAACCCATAATATTTTTTATTTTATTCTGCAAGTCTTGATTTGTGTTAAAAAAGTAGATGTTATTTTTCTCATAGTTGATATGTTGGTCTAAAACCTTAGCATAATATAAGAGAAAGGTCTTCTATTCCCTAGCTTCAATAACCAAGGCTTTCCTAAACATAATAGTGTCATCAACAAACTATTCCAGAACAACATGAGGCAAAGTAGTGACAGCTTTAACCCCCTCTAACTTCCCAAAGCTAATCATGTTTTAAAAGTTCCTACCCATAACTTTGGCAATCATAATGACTAGGTAAGTTGATAATGGTTTTCCCTTCCTTATCCCCCTATCTTCTTTGAAAAAATCCCTTGGGACTCTATTCATTAAGACTGAGAATCAGAGCACATATTATCTTATGAGGTTTATGAGTCTCTCATTAAACCAAAATCTTGCAATAACTTTAAACAAAAATTCCCATCTAACCCTATCATGTGCCTTAGAGATGTCAAGTTTGAGGTGTTAGTAATAACTGAGAAGGGGGGTGAATCAGTGGCCTCAAAAATTAATCCTTAAATCAACCCTTAAAACTTATAACCACTAATTATGTCTAGAGTTATCTTCTGTCCTACAAGATGTATGCCTTGAAATACTTTGATCAATTTTCTACTTGTCAGATTGCTTTGTTAATCTCTCTTCTGTACGATTACCGATAAGAAGTTAACTATTTACCAAAACATAGTAAATATGCAGAGTATAATGATAAATCCAGAAATGCATATGTGAAATGTAAAACAGTAATGTAATAAACCATACAGACATAACACAAGGATTTTAACGTGGAAACCTGTTGATATCGTGGCGACTGATCATGTAGTAGGTGTTGATATTGTGGCAATAGAGATTTTCTTTTTCGGGAAAAAGAAGACCGGTATTGTAAAACCCTAAAATGGTCAATTTTATAGGTTACCCTAAAATGCATGTTATAAGAATTTGAGATGTATAATGCATTGTAAGGTTGTGTACGTTTTTTCTTGATAATAAGAAAGGTTGGACGGTTGTGTAGGTGGATGTAGCCCAGGTTTTGGGTGAACCGCGTTAAATCTATGTGTTATCTATGTTAAGTTTTATTCTTCTTTTGTTTTATGCATATAATTTTTATTCTTATATTGTTCTGGTTCTGTCAAACCCTAACAATTGGTATCAAAGCTAGGTTTGTTGTTGTAGATTGACAGGACTTTTAGATTTGAGTGGGAGCAATGGAGGATTCCAAATTCAAGATTGAAAAATTCAATGGACAGAATTTTCAGTTGTGGAAAATGTAGATGGAAGATTATCTGTATCAAAAGGACCTGTGGAAGCCATTAGAAGGAAAAACCAAGAAACAAGGAACTATGTCAGCAGAGGACTGGGAGATCTTGGATAGGAAGGCACTGGGATCTATTCGATTGTGCCTTGCACCGTCTATAACATTCAACATATCAAAGGCAAAAATGACCGTAGAGCTGATGGAGACATTGGCTAAGTTATACGAGAAACCCTCAGCTTCAAATAAGGTATTTCTTATGAAGCATTTGTTTAATATGAAAATGGGTGAGGGAGGATCTGTATTGAATCATTTAAATGAATTTAATACCATCACCAGTCAATTTTCATCCGTAAAAATTGTATTTGATGAAGAGGTTAGGGCTCTCTTACTTTTATGTTCTTTGCTAGAAAGCTGGAATAGTTTGGTTATGGTTGTAAGAAACTCTATCTCTAGTTCAAATAATTTGAAATTTGATGAAGTTGTTGGTGTTATCCTAAGCGAGGAAATGCGACAGAAAAGAACAGGTGAAACTTCAACCTCATCAAGTTCCGCTTTAAACGTGGAGAACAGAGGAAGAACAAGTGAAAGAGGAAAAGGCCCTTCACATGGAAAGTCACGAGGGAAGTCAAATAAAGGACATTCTCAATCTAAAGGAAAGAAATATTGCTAGTACTATGGAAAGCCTGGTACCTAAAGAAAGACTGTTGGTCTCAGAAAAACAAACAAGGAGACATAAATGAAGATAACAGTAAGGAAGCTAATGTTGCAAGTAATACTTTACAAGATGCTTTAATATTATGTTTGGATAATGTTAATGATT
>MU228433.1:1927886-1940301 GCA_018584345.1 Thuja plicata | reverse complement strand
GTAATAATTGAGAGGGGGGGTGAATCAGTGGCCTCAAAAATTAATCCTTAAATCAACCCTTAAAACTTATAACCACTAATTATGTCTCAAGTTATCTTCTGTCCTACAAGATGTATGCCTTGAAATACTTTGATCAATTTTCTACTTATCAAATTGCTTTCTTAATCTCTCTTCTATATGATTACCGATAAGCAGTTCACTATTTACCAAAACACAGTAAATATGCAGAGTATACCGATCAATCCAAAAATGCATATGTGAAATGTAAAATAGTAAGGTAATAAACCATACACACATAACACAAGGATTTTAACATGGAAACCCTGTTAAGGAAAAAACCACTGGGACCGGTACCCCAAATTTTCACTCTTCTGAAGTGAGCTCTGTTAGGAGCCAACCCTGTTAAAGGTTACAAACACACTGTTAGGTGTGACCTTGTTAGAGGATTTAGAAATAGTATGTCAACTAGTATCTGGCATCTAATGCTACCATCCTTAATCAAACTCTCTTGGCCTATCAATAGGTATCAGGCATATCCAATGCTACTTTTGTGATCAAAATTTTTTATACTCCTTGGGATGTATCTCAATTGTAAATGACTTTTAAGTCCTACTCAATTAAGAGTCTTCATGCTTCAATGGTTAAACTGAAACACTAATGATTTGTTCATACATATAACTCAATTGCAGATTTTCAGATCTATTGTAAGTCCATTACCTCTCTGATCAATATAATCACTTATACCTTTGCTCCACAATGTTCTGCTTTGTGATGCTTGTCTCACTGTTCGTCGGTGTCTGCAGAATCTAGCTCTTTCCTCAACTTGTTGATCAGGACTAAATGAATACTTTCTTCTCCTTCAGATTTTCTTTAGCATCTTTCCTCTTCTCTTGTTTACCCCACAATTTGTAATGAATTGGGTCTGTTTCTATATAGACATGATTTCCTCTTTTCTTGGCTTTCTTGATTCTTGGTGTGTTCCATAATTCTTGCCAATAAATTTAAAGCAAACTTCTGATTTATCTCAAAGAGATCTTCTTGCCAACTGGAAAAATCATCTTTAAATCACTTACTTATCTTTGGATTTATCTGGATGATTAAAGTAATGATAAGTATCTATTAATTCTATCTTTAGCTTCTTGGCAGCTAAGCATTTTGTCATTTTATGAACTCTCTATTCTGTCGGTCAACACTTCAGTTAGTCATCAGTGATAACTGACTGTTCCATCGGTGTGACTTCAATTTTCATCAGAATCTCCATCCTTGTCTTCTCTGTCGAGCAACACTGAAATTATTTTCGTCGGGTTACTCTGTGTTTTGTTCATTGGGAAACACTGTAACTCTGCTCGTCGGGTAACACCGTGACTCTGCTCTTTTACTCTGACTGTCGGTGTGCACTCTGTCAATGTATGTAGTCACTTAGTGAATACTTGACTTGTATGCATTACTGATAGCATAGCCTTGATTCATCGGTTCTTTGAATTCTTTGGCAGTATTACAATGACCATACAGATTATATCAAGTTGGCATCAATGACAATACAATACATTAACTTATTTAATGCCTTGTATGAACATCAACTTAACATCTTCAAACATTTAATCAGTTACATGTCATCATGAGGACCTGGAATTCTACGTCTCTCCATTGAGTAGATAATATCATGTATGGACACAACGGTGTCAAGAATTTTTCTTCTAGGAAAAAAACCTTTTTGGTTACAATTGATGAATTTTCCCAAGAAAGGCATAATTTGGTTCACCAAGAGCTTAGAGAAAATATTTTAGATAGTATTACATAGGCCAATAGGTATAAAATCTATCATATTTTTTGGCTCCTGTATTTTAGGGACAAGAACAATGAAAGTGTTATTAAGCTTTTTGAGAAGCTTCCTTGTCCTAAAAAAGTCTCTAGTAGCCATAGTAATATTATAGCTCACAATATTTTAGAATTATTGGAAGAAAGAAGGGGAAAACCATATGGATGGAAAAGATAACAATCCTCACTTCCTCATCAAAGATAGGAGCCAAAATCTTATTATTTTCCTCTTCTCCAAAATGATTTGGAAGGCAACGTAGAGGTTGTTCCTATAAAACCATAGATCTCAAGCCACCAATCTCACCATAGGCTTATTTAAAATACTAAATAGTCATCTCTCCAATTTTGGTATCATTAGTGATTTCTTGTTTGTCATCATATATTAATCTCTTTATAGTATTGCCCTTCTTATGTCTACTAGCTGACCTGTGAAAGAAAGTAGAATTTCTACCCCCTTCTTAAAGCCATTGCACCCTTGATATCTACTTCTAATATTTATCTTCCTTCTTCAAATTATCTTTCCATTTCCACGTCCATTTTTCTTTATATAGGGGCTAGGATTAGTCGCTAGAAAGCATCAGGTTCTATATATTTTCAATCTTAGAACTAATCCCCTTCTGGAAGAAAATATCACCAAAAGTAGATTTATTTCATCCTTCAACCTAGTTTTTTATTATGTCCAACTTCTAAGAGACTCTATACATAGATGACTCTTGGATAGGGGTATTCCACCACTTTAGACATATGATTTAAATTATGGGTGTGAGGCCCACATGATCTCATAGAAGAATGGGAGAGGACCACTTGGAGGTCTATCGAGATAGTGTAGGAGTGTAGGATTAAGGTCCAAGGAAGCTATTGGGAGAGCCTTAAGAGAAGAATTACAACCAATGACACACCTACTTGAAACCAAAAATTTGTCCAATTTCACTTAGATGAGGTGGTCACATTTCTTATTACTTGACCGAGTGAAGGGTTGACCCAACAATTCTATGTCAAAAAGACTAGTCCCGCAGATAAAATCTGATAGGTCAGTCATGTTTTCAAAGTAGTCTATTAGGCCTCTCATCTTTCAAAAGGGAATAGTGGAAAATTAAAATCACACGACACCATCCATAACAAATTAAAATCACCAAGGATAAATTCAGAAATATCATCCCAAACATCCTTCCTTCCAGAGTGGGTATTAGGGGCATACACATTGAATAGTCTCCAAACACAGTTCTCCAGGGTGAAAGTCACAACAAGGTAGTTATGAGAGAATCTAAAAATGTCTCCTTTAATTTTACTTGGGTTCTACATAGTTAAATTTACTTGTTTTTTATATAGGGTAGAGAAATATTTTCTTTTCTACTAAATTCTCATGGCTCAAAAACTCTAACATCCTTTGAATTAGAGAAAAAATTATTTGATGATATCAATGGCTGGAAAAATTCCAAGTTTTTCTCATATGTGTAGTATTTTATAAGGAGCTCCACATTTGCTTTGGTCCGACTACATACAAAGGCTTCACATAAGAATTGACTGAATTATGTCAAATAATTTCATTCCATAACTAATCATTTGATAAATTATCTAATTAGACTTGATGAAATTATTTACAAAATTTATTCTTCCAATGGTCTCAAAGATGAAATCTATTTTAAATTCCAATTGTTTCAGCATTTCACAGTATGAGATGCTCTTAAGTCAACTCAATTAGTTGAGGTTAAATTTGTAGTTCAATATCATCTATTTAAAGCCCCATTAGCTATCACTCTACTACATTTCATCCCATAACTACTCTACACCCTTAAAAGCCAATTATCAGATACTCTGAAGAAACAATTGGTTCTCAGGTAGAAGGGTTATTCTACAACAAGTAGTCTCTGAATGACAAATACATTGAATAAAAAAACATTGGTTGTGGATTAACGCCTATCTTTAGTGACCTTGATCCTTTAGATATCCACTCCTTGAAGGAAGAAGACCAAGCATTTGACTCCAATCATGATCTTGCTTTAAACAAAATATTTACATCCTAAATAATGGAACTTAAAGCCCTGTTACTTAAGAAAACAACTTGTAACCATCCTCATTGATTCAATTAACAACCATAATTTCTTGGAACCTCGTGTTATTAAGAAAGTTGATTGTTACATGCACTATGCTCTAGTATTGAGGTCATGATAAGCTAAGGGTGGCACACTGACATGTAAAAATAAATGTAATATTGTCTACATTTATATTGATGACTATTTAGTTTAATTTGATAATTTTGTCCCTTTTATATGGGTATGTGCAGGATCATGAGGCGCCAAAAAGTGGTGATATGGATAAAAAATCCAAAAAGTGGTGATATGAATAAAAATGTATTTTCCATTTGCCAGAAAATGTGAAATCTTGTTTTGACTTTTCGATTAGCTTGAGTGTTTGTACATGTAGCCATGGAAAAAGCCAAAGCATAACGGATATTGATGTGAAGGACTAATGTCCTGGGCTAGACTGGAGGTTTCTTCTCTGTTATTTCCTACCAGTGCCCGTTTGAACGGAGACTTTGTAATATTTTTATAAATATAATCTATATGGCTTCGGCCTTTTACCGATCAAATAAAAAAACTAATACATTATAAGTTTTAATATTATTATAATATATTAATCATGTCAATCATATTAAATATATTATATAATATATATTATATAGTAATCATATATTATAATATTAGTATTTTTAATATATATTTTTAAGTAATAAGTTGGTGTTTTCACCAACGACCATTAAAAAAGGTAACAGATATCGAATCTAAAATCGGATATCTGATTCCAGATATGATATCCATTACCTGCAGGTATTAGAAACCCAAAAAGTGGTTGTTGTGGATCATTTTCACCCATGACAAGCACAGATTAGGCATTTTTAAGTAATTGATATCATATTTTTTCTCATAATTCATTTGCTTCAATATATTTTGATTATATTTCACCCTCAAATATAAATTTATTATTTTATTTCTTCATTTTTTATCATTCATTTTTTTCTTTTTCTTTTTTCTTTTTTAGGTATAAATTAGGTTTTCTTATTTGAAAAACACTCTATTAAAATTATCAGATTTCCACAATCCATATCAATGTTTTTTTCTTTTTTCTGGGTTCGATTGTGTAACAATTTTTTTGCATGCTAAAAAATTGTTACACAATTGAACCCGGAAAAAAATAAGAAAAAACCTTCATTATATTGTTTAAACTTTGTTAATTATATGAATTTTCAACTTCAATCAGATAAGATGGCTAATAATAATGAAAACCCACAACCACCAATCTCTTCGCCACCAAAACCCCCCTCAATTCAAGATCTAATTTCTAAAATTTTGAATCAATTGAGGATGATTTCAAATGTGTATCGTAGGATCCCTTATTTATCCTCGATTATGGCCACATTAGATTTTATAATCTCTAATGTAGAAACCATCACCACCCAACAGAGTTGGGTTGTCCTACAACAAGGTAAATAACCTTGAAATCACAAAATCCAAAATAGCCGCCCTACTCTTTTAATCCCCACATGGGACAACCTGTTGATGTAAATAAACTAAAACTTTTCGTCAAATGACGTCTGAATGATGATATTCAAAATAAATTTTGGGATCATTGGTGGCTAGTTTTTATTTTGTATTAGATATAAGTTTATCCAAAAATATTACAATATGAGAGTTCACATCTATGACTGTTTATACAAAGTTTACATCATACTCAGATTTTCATATATCTAATACAAAAAAAGACTCATGAAAATTTTTGAACTGCAAACCAAAATATCATAACCAGTTGTATCATCTTTAGAATATATCATTTCTACCTTTGTTGTTGCCTTGTCTCTCAATCTAGGCGATCCAACATGTATTTCCATCCATCCACCTCAACATATTATCTTCTGGAATCCACTCTGTGTATGGATGGTTGACCCTCTCAGAAACCAGAGCAATTGGCGCAACAGGAGGCATGGCTGCAATAAGAGGAGAAATAGAAAGTGGTGCAAAAATAACTAGAACTTCATTATGATGTATGTTCCTCTCATTCTGTATCCTTAGTTTATCTATGAAGTTTTGTAGAGATATTTCAAAGGGAGATCTTTAAGATGAACCTTGTGCCCATGTGTGACCATGTGAGATTTCTTTTCTAAACACCCTAGTAGTGCCATCATGGAGAAGATCCTCAAATTTCCTCCTTGCAAGTCTCATAGTGATAGTTACCTCCAAATTAATATTAGGAAATATGAGTCTCCTCAGAGACTCAGTAAGAGTTCTTTCACTGTCATTAAATACATTGTCATTCCTAAGTTTCTAAATATACCAAATAATATCAATTGATAGAACAGAAAAGATAGTGTTGTATATTTTTGTGAGTATAAATATGTGTCACACAAACAACAATAAAACATTAATACGAGTATTAATATCAAAACATGATAACAAATTGAAAAAACATGAAATAAACACTCAAGAGTATATTAGTGCTCTCTAATCCTAAGGATCTAACCATTTTTTCTCTCAGTTGCAATAAAAGCTCATAGATGACAAGTTAAGAGATGATAATTGATGATGATTTGAATGATTTAATCTAATATGGATGCAAATCAAGTTAAATGATGCAAGAACAATGCAAACTAAGCTATGAGATCAATTAAGTTAAGCATGATGCATTGAAAATTCAACATTATGATGATGCTACTATGACTTACAATGCACGAATGATTATAATGAAATTGCTCTAAATAAGGGTAGATTGATCAAACCAGCGTTATGCCTATGCTTGAATGAAAGTGGATGATTTTCACTAAGGGTGTTTACTATTTATAGGATTTCCCAAGGCCTTGGGGGTGATTTATGTCTAACCATTGTCAATTTAGGTGGTTGAGGGATGACTGGTCAAGATTTGATGTTGATATTGAGTGGCTAAGATAGAAAAGGCTATTAGTGATCCATGTGATATTGTCTCTCATCTCCCAATGGTTGGATTCAATTTTGTCCTTTTGTGGTTGGTGATAGATATTAGGATTTAATTAATTCAAAATAATTAATTACTTTACCCATGTGGGATATGGAATTTTATGAGTGAGTGGGTTGGAATTGATTTATGAATGGGGAATTAATTAATCGATGAAGATTTAATTAATTCAAGTGAACTATATAGTCAAATATTTAATTCAACTATATAATAGAAGAAATTTAATTTTATTAATTAAATTGCTTGAATTTAATTGGTGTTTGACTTTGACCATTTTTAGGTGTGTACATTTTGCCCATCTTTGAATCATTGTGCGATCAACGTGTTGGTTTAAAGAATAATCAAAATTTTATCTGAGTTTGGTGTTGATGGTTTTTATGTCGATCTAATTGATTTGATTGATTAATGTTTCCCCATTTGATTAATGTTTCCCCATTGATATGATATGATAATGCCCCAGATTTAAAAATTTGAATTATATGATGTATTCCTTGGACTTTGATATGATTTTGATACTAGATGAATGCCCCAGATAAACTAGTAAAGATGATGATGGATGTGATATGGCCCCTTGAGATATTTATTGGACAAAGTGTGATGAGATTGATCTCTTGATAAATTATAAGGAAAATATTTGATGATTGATATTGTGCTAGATAGTATGATTAGTGATGATTGATTCATGTTTGAGTGATGATGATTAATAGATGTTGGTTTTCCCTACCTAATGATGGTTAACTAAGAGGGGGGGTGAATCAGACAATATTAAAACTTAACACTTTGAAACTAAAACCTCTTATTCAACTTGGTAACTCAAATAACAACAACAACCAAAACTTGTAAACACTTCACAAACTTGATAAACAACATATAACATAATAAAATAACATCGAAAGTTATCAAGCATCAAATGTAACACTAGATTTAATGAGGAAACCCAATTTGGGAAAAACCTCAATGGGAATTGTCACCCACAAAAAGAAATACTGTTCTGAAGTATGCTTAGTTAAGAGCCAATCCGGTTAAAGATTGCAATGCACATTTGTTAGATGTGACCCTATTAGGGGATTTACCTTAGATCTTTTAAGATCTCCACCCTATTAGGAGTGGCCTAGTCAAAGGGCTTAAACATTCATCCTAGAACGTTACTTTCTCAAGGATTTACAAAAAGACTTATTAGTTCCATTCGGTTAAGATATTTTTTGTTACAAAGATTAGTAAGCAACAGTAACTGATTTGATATGTCATTCTACAACTATCTTTTTCTTGATTAGATCCCTTGTTCACTCTCTGAAACTACTGGCATCAACAACTCATCAGTCTCTTCTCTGGACTGGATCTCCACCTCTTTCACTACTCTTCTTGGTAGCACTTCAACTATTCAACTCGCCAGCATCTTTATATAAACATATAGGCTCAAAAATATATAGGCCTCTATTTTACCTCTTAATATTATTGTTTAGGTATTCCTTCAATTGCGCTCAGCCGTCATATCATCTCTTATGAACTAATTCAATGTATCTGCAACTTAGTTAAATGGTTAGCCTTTGCCTCATGACTTGCACTTTTCTTGGAACTCACAACTTTCCTTTTGCCGCTTTATCTTCATCTCAGATTTTGAACTTGACTTTTCATGACCATAGATCTTGTAACAAACTTCATTTGCATCCTTATCATCTTCTTGATCTATGTGCCTTCACATTAAATTCATTATGATCCTTGAATTCAATCATTGTTCAAACTTTTTTCTATGCTTGGTGATTCGATGACTATCTTCACTCGGTCTCTAACTTTGCTCAGTTACCAACCTTTCTCAGTAAATGACCTTGCTCGATTGTCAACTTCACTCAGTGAGTAAATTTTCTTTGCTTGATTGACTAACACTTTCCATTACCAACATAACTCTCACTGCTCGGTAACAAGGCTTGATCCCTTTACCAACTTGACCTTTCTTCTTTATTGAAATAACTGTTAGTAATAACTAAGAGGGGGGGGTGAATCAGTGGCCTCAAAAATTAATCTTTAAATCAACCCTTCAAACTTAGTACCACAAATTATACCTCTATTTATCTTCAGTCCTATAACATGAATGCCTTGAAATACTTATATCAAATTACTACCTTTTACCGATAAGTAGTCTTTCTATTTACCAAAACATGGTAAATAACTAGTATATACCGATCAATCCAGATTTACTTAAGTGAAATGAAAAACAAAAAAGTAATGACTCATAGACACATTAACACATGGATTTTTAACATGGAAACCCTGTTAAGGGAAAAACCACTGGGACTGGTACCACAAATTTTCACTCTTCTAAAGTGAGCTCGATTAAGAGCCAACCCTCTTAAAGGTTAAAAACACATTGTTAGGTGTGACCTTGTTAGAGGATTTAAATAGATAGTTTGTCACTTAGTATCTAGCATCTAATGCTACCATCCTTGATCAAACACTCACTTGGCCTGTCAATAGGTATTGGGCATATCCAATGCTACTTTGTATGATCAAAATTTTTGATACTCCTTGGGATGTATCTCAATTACAAAAGAATTTTAAGTCCTGGTCAGTTAAGAGATTTGATGCTTCAATGGTTAAACTAAAACAGTAAAATGATCTGTTCACATATACAACTTGAATTGCAGATTTTCAGATCTATTGTAAGTGCATTACCTTTCTAATCAATGTTATCAATTCAATACCTTTTCTCCACATTGTTCTGCTCTGTGATGTTATATCTTTGTCTGTCGGTGTCTGCAGAATTTAGCTCTTTCCTCAGCTTGATTGATCAGGTCTGAATGAAGACTTTCTTCTCCTTCAGAATCTCTTCAACATCCATTCTCTTGTTCCCTCTCCTATTTCATAATTAATAATCTTGTCTCTTATATAGACATGATTTCACTATTTCTTGGCTTTCTTGATCTTGGCGTGATCCACAATTCTCGCCAATTAGATTTAAAGAAAAAACTCCAGTTTTATCTCGTAGAGATCATCTTGCCAACTGGACAAAGAAGCTTTAAATC
Source organism: Thuja plicata (assembly GCA_018584345.1). Taxonomy (NCBI): domain Eukaryota; kingdom Viridiplantae; phylum Streptophyta; class Pinopsida; order Cupressales; family Cupressaceae; genus Thuja; species Thuja plicata. The sequence continues at coordinate 1,930,480 of MU228433.1, read as the reverse complement.
CTTTACTAATCTCCGGCTTTATCTTGTCAATTAAAACAATGATAAGTATCAATTAGGTCTATTTTTAGCTCTTGACAGCTAAGAATTTTGTCATTTCTGAACTCTCTATTCTGCCGGTCAATACTTCAATTAGTCATCGGTGATAACTGATTGTTCCATCGGTGTGACTTTAGTTGTCTTCGGGATCTCTGTCCATCGGGAAACACAGTAATTTGGTCTATTAGGTTTCACTGTGCTTTGCTCATTAGACAACACTATGACTTTGCTCGTTAGGTAACATTGTGACTTTTCTCTTTTACTCTGACCGTTGGTGTGCACTTTGTCGATGTATACAGTCACTTTGTGAATACTTGAATTATATACATTACTGATAGCATAGCCTTTGCTTCATTGGTTCTTTGAAGTCTTTAGCAATATTTCCATGACCATATAGATTATATCGATTTGACATCAATGAAAATACAATACATTAACTAATTTAATGTCTTGCATAAACTTTCTATGACTTGGTGATCATCAACTTAACATGTTCAGACATTCAATCAGTTATAGTTCATCAATCTATCCCTTTGGAATTGATGGAAACATACTATATTATCACACTATATTACTACTAATAAAATATGCAATATAACAGTTGAAGTTCATCAAACTACCAATCTTATGTACTGTAATCGATACAAATATTTGGTCCTTGATAAGCTTATATAGCTTAGATTTGATTCTTGCAGCTCTCTCTCTGTCTTCAATCCCTTCACTAGATAGATGTAGAATCTTTCTTTCTCTAATGTGATGTGTTCTTTTCCTGTGTTGAACTCTCTCCCTTTCACTGTTCTCTTTTCTTTGATGTCTCTTGTCAGCAATGCTCTCCCTTTGTATGAACTCTCTCCCTTTCACTGTTCTCTTTTCTTTGATGTCTCTTTTTATGGTTACATCTCTCCCTTTGGATAATGTGATGGATATAATATCTCCTAATATAATCTCTCCTTAAGGGATATAATCTCTCCCTGAGGTGATAATGGATATAATCTCTCCCTTTGACATCAATGCCAAACAAATATTTTGACAGTAATGCCAAACAAATCCTTTCTATTCATAATATAATCCTTGAATTTCCCAATCCATCAGCAATACAACAACTCTGGTGTTCAGAGTAGATACATACCTTGTTGTGTATAGATGTATCTTTGAAGTCCATATCTTTTCTTGCATCAACATGAATGATATTCTGATAATATGTAGGCTGATGCAGCCTTCTAGTCATCTTACTGACCAGTATATAAGGGTCTAACCCCTAGTCTCTTTCTCAAGTACTCAAATGCATCCTTGGGCAGTGGCTTGGTGAAGATATCAGCTAATTGTTCATTTGATTGCACATACTCAAGTATCACCTCCTTTGCTTGAACTTGTTCTCCCAAATAATGATACTTGATAGCAATATGCTTTGTCTTAGCATGCATGACTAGATTCTTGGAAATTTTTATTGCACTGGTATCGTCACAATAGATAATTACTGGTTCAAGAATTTTCATATGCATACCTTCCAGTAACTATTTGATCCATGCAATATTTGAGCAATTTGCAGCAACAACAACATACTCTGCTTTTGCAGTAGACTGAGAGATGCATCCTTGCTTCTTGCTGATCCATTTGACAAGTCTATCATCCATAAAGAATGCTCCTCCAATTGTGCTCTTTCGGTCATCAATATTTCCAGCCCAATCAGCGTCAGTAAAGACCTTAAGTTCAAATTTTCCTTCTCTTCTATACCATAAGCCATATTCCTCAATATTCTTCAGATATCTTAAGATTCTTTTCACAGCAGTCATATGTGATTCCCTGGGATTAGCAGAAAATCTTGAAACTATTCCTACTGCGTGTGCAATATCTGGTCTAGTATGTACAACATACATGAGTTTTCCAATCATTGATCTGTACAAAGTCTTATTTACCTCTAATGACTTGTCCTTCTTTGTCAGCTTACATCCAGTTTCCATCGGTGTTCCAACTGGTTTGTAATCTTCCATCTTGAATATTTTCAGCACTTCCTTGATGTATTTGGATTGTGTAATGAAAATACCCACATCTTGTTGCATGATCTGTAGACTGAGAAAGAACTTGATCTCTCCAAACATAGACATCTCAAACTCTTTTCTCATTTCATTTGTAAATTATTTGCATAGCATATCATTGCCTCCAAATATGATGTTGTCAACAAATATCTCAGCAATCAGAATGTTAGCATCAATATCTTCCTACAAATAAAGATTACTATTTTCACTAGTTCTTACAAATCCAATACTTATGAGATAGGAATGAAGTCTTTCATGCCAGGCTTAGGGTGCTTGTTTCAATCTATACAAGGCTTTGTGTAGTTTACATACCATGTCCCTCTTTTTTGGATCAACAAACCCTTTTGTTTGTTCAATGTACACCTCTTCTTCAAGTATTCCATTTAGGAATGCATACTTGACATCCATTTGGTATACCTTGAATCCTTTACATGCAGCATAAGCAAGTAATATTCTCACTCCTTCTAGCCTAGAAATGGGTGCAAAGGTCTCTCCATAGTCAATCCCTTCTTCTTGTGCATA
>MU228433.1:1906645-1921262 GCA_018584345.1 Thuja plicata | reverse complement strand
GAAACTAGACTTTGTCATCTTACCTTTTTGACAATTTTTGCACATGATATTGTCTGGCTTAATCATCATCGGTAAGCCTCTTACATTTCTCTTTCTGCTTATCTTTATCATGTTGTCAAAGTTTACAAGACACAATCTTTTGTGCCACAACCATATGTCTTTATTTCTAGTCATTAAGAAAGTGGTGTCAGTATCATTCAGATATAATAAGTTACCTTTTGTCTACACACCGGTACCAATCAGACTTCCTGATTTATTGAAGATCTTTGCCTTCTTATTTTCAAATGCTACTCTGTGACCTGAATTATTCAACTGAGAAACACTCAATAGATTGTAATTCAATCCTTTCACCCAATAAGAATTTTCACATTTTATCAGGTTATTCAACATTATAGTTCCTTTACCTTCAACTAGACAAGGTGTATCATTACCCATTCTTACTGAACCACCATTATAGTATTCAAACGTCTCAAACTTTTATTTGTCACCAGTCATATGGTGAGTGTAGCTACTATCTATGATCCAGACATCATTTTTTCTAACTTTAGATATGAGTGCATTTTCTACATACCTTTCTTCATCATCATCTGAATCATCTTTTACTACCACAAACACCATCTTGATGTCTTTATCAGATTTGGTGTCAGTATCTTCATCTTTGCATTTAGCTAGGTAACTAACCTTCTTTCCTTTGTCCTTGTAGTATCAGGTATCTCTTCTTTCTGATTATCAGTTGCTTCTGTAATCACCTCTGTCAAACTTCTTTTCAAATGACCTATCATTACTTCTGTCATCTTTTCTTTTGTTAGGACATCTTGCAGCAAAGTGTCTAATCTCTTTACAATTAAAACACACAAGTGGTAATTTACCTTTGTATTTACCTTTGCCTCTCTACATTCTTCTAGCCATAAGTGCTTTAATTTCATCAAGATCTTCTTCTTCACTTTCACTATCACTATCTTTTCTCATAGTGTGCTTATGACTTGATTTACTTATTCTCAAATAAGATTTGAATACAGACTCTATGTTTGGTAAGACACCATTATAAAAGTTGTTCATATCAAATGAAATCAATCTTCCAATCAAACTATCTAGAGTAACATTTCTATTTGCTACTGCTCTCATTTCTTGTATGGCAGATACTCTAATAGCATAAGTAGGTAGTAAGGTTCTTATAATTTTACTTACCACTATATCTTCATCTAGTACACCTCCAACTCCTCGGATAGCATTGAATACCTCTTTGATTCTTATGTTGTACTGTGTGATGTTTTCACCTTCTTTCATTCTGAGATCATCAAACTTTCCTCTAAGGCTTTCTGCCTTGGCTCTCAAAACATTTTTATCACCACCATGTACAAGCTTCAATTTGTCCCACATCTACTTTGCAGTTGTGCATGCTTTTACATCTTCAAATTCAGCATCGGAGAGTGAGGAAGCAAGCTCTATCATCATGCAGTTGTGCTCATGCTTCTCTCTCATTTTTTCAACTGTGGGTGCTCCTGTGGGAAACACATATTCAGTATCTAAGTATTGAGTAACATCATTTCCAATACCTGATAAGTGGAGTCTTATTCTGCTTTTCCATGAAGCAAAGTTGTCTTTGTTCAACTTGGGTACATCTCGTTTGTTCATCTTGTGATCTTTAGCTTGAGTTTTTAAACTCCTTTCTTATCACACAAGCTCTAATACCAATTGTTAGTAATAATTGAGAGGGGGGTGAATTAGTGGCCTCAAAAATTAATCCTTAAATCAACCCTTCAAACTTAGTACCACAAATTATACCTCTAGTTATCTTCAGTCCTATAAGATGAATGCCTTGAAATAATTATATCAAATTACTACTTGCAAGAATGCTTTGTAAAACCTTCTTCTGTATTTTTACCGATAAGCAGTCTTTCTATTTACCAAAACACAGTAAATAACTAGTGTATACCGATCAATCCAAATTTACTTAAGTGAAATGCAAAATAATAAAGTAATGACTCGTAGATACATTAACACATGGATTTTTAAGTGGAAACCTTGTTAAGGGAAAAACCACTGAGACCGGTACCCCAAATTTTCACTCTTCTAAAGTGAGCTCGGTTAAGAGCCAACCCTATAAAAGGTTACAAACACACTATTAGGTGTGACCTTGGTAGAAGATCCAAATAGATAGTTTTTCACTTAGTATTTGGCATCTAATGCTACCATCCTTGATCAAACACTCACTTGACCTGTCAATAGGTATCGGGCATATCCAATGCTACTTTGTATGATCAAACTTTTTGATACTCCTTGGGATGTATCTCAATTACAAAAGACTTTTAAGTCCTGCTCGATTAAGAAACTTGATGCTTCAATGGTTAAACTGAAAAAGTAAATTGATTTGTTCACATATACAACTTCAATTACAGATTTTCAGATCTATTGTAAGTGCATTACCTTTCTGATCAATGTTATCAATTCAATACCTTTGCTCCACAGTATTCTACTCTATGATGTTGTATCTCTGTTCATTGATGTCTGCAGAATTTATCTCTTTCCTCAGCTTGATTAATCAGGTCTGAATGAAGACTTTCCTCTCCTTCAAATTCTCTTCAGCATCTATTCTCTTTTTCCCTCCACTATTTCATAATGAATAAGCTTGTCTCTTATATAGACATGATTTCACCATTTCTTGGCTTTCTTGATCTTGGCATGATCCACAATTCTTGCCAATTAGATTTAAAGCAAAAACTCTAGTTTTATCTCGTAGAGATCTTCTTGCCAACTGGACAAAGTAGCTTTAAATCCTATACTTATCCCTTTCTTTATCTTGTCGATTAAAAAAATGATAAGTATCAGTTAGGTCTATTTTTAGTTCTTGATAGCTAAGCATTTTGTCATTTCTAAATCCTTTGTTTTGTCAGTCAATACTTCAGTTAGTCATCAATGATAACTAACTATTCCGTCAATGTTAATTCAGTTGTCTTCGGGATCTCCATCTATCGGTAAACACTGTAATTCTATCTGTCAGGTTACACCGTGCTTTTCTCGTAGAGCAACACTGTGACTTTGCTCATCGGTAATGTTGTGCATTTGCTCATCGGATAACACTGTGACTTTGCTCTTTTACTCTGACCGTCGGTGTGCACTCCGTCGGTGTATACAGTCACTTTGTGAATACTTGACTTATATGCATTACTAATATCATAGCCTTTGATTCATCGGTTCTTTGAAGTCTTTAGCAATATGTCTATGACCATACAAATTATATCGAGTTGACATCAATGACAATACAATACATTAACTAATTTAATGTCTTGCATAAAATTTCTATGACTCTGTGATCATCAACTTAACATCTTCAAACATTCAATCAGTTATAGCTCATCATTAGCAACATCAAATGTTAAGTAAAAATAATCATACCAATCGTACATTATCATTATCTGATCTTTATTATCTGCCCAATTAATTTTATCTCTGAATGATATGGCAACTTAATATAAACTAGAAATCAATTGCTTGACTTCAATGAAAAAATAACAACTGATCTACCCATTCTACTTTCTTGTATTCTATTGAACTCAATCTTCATCATCATTACCATCAGTTGGTTAACAATCTCCCTCTTTGGCATTGATGGCAACACTATCAATTTATGATGGTATACTTTGATCTCTCTACACTATCTTTTCTCCCTCTTAGCTTGTTCTTCCTCTTTTCCTTAAATCACATTCTCCCTCTTACATGTAGTCTCCTTCACTTGTGTATTCATCACTTACGTATCCCTTATGTATTCATCAATTAATTATTTCTCCCTCTTTGACAACAATTTCGAAGATCCATACTCCCGAAATCGTGTTTAGGCAGTGAATCATACCTTGCATGTACTGATTTCTCTTTGCATACATAAATCCTTTCACAAGTTTAGGAATCACTTAAAGTGTGATCACTAGCATCAACTCAAAATTCAGATATTCTAATGTGTCCTAGAATTGATGCAACGCGTCTCTTGCATTAATGAATTTTGGATATGGGTAGGACCCCTAACTTACCTCTAAGACACTCAAAAGAATCCTTTGGTAGTGGCTTGGTGAATATGTTAGCTATCTATTCTTTTGAATTCACATATTCCATCATTACATGCTTGTCTTGTACTTTCTCTCTCAAGTAATGATACTTGATAGATATGTGCTTGGTCTTTGATTGCATTATCATATTTTTTGATATGTTTATAGCACTCGTGTTGTCACAATAGATAGTGACTCGATCAGTGATCTCCTATTGCATACCTTCTATTAGTTGTTTTATCCACACAATATTTTCAGAATTCATTGTTGAAACAACATACTCAGCCTTGATAGTAGACTGTGATATACAACTTTGTTTCTTTCTTAGCCATGTAACTAGTCTTTCTCCTAGAAAGAAAGCTCCTCTTCTTGTACTCTTTCTGTCATCAATGTTTCCAGCCCAATAAACATCTATGTAGACTTTTAATTCAAAGTCTCCTCCTTTCTTATATAGTACGTCAAAATATTATGTTCCTTTCAGATATCTAAAAATTATCCTCACTGCAGACATATGTGTTTCCTTCGGATTGGAAGAAAATATTGCAACAATCCCTACTACATGATAAATATCAGGTTTGTTGTGCACTACATATTGCAACTTACCAATCATGGATCAGTAGAGTGTCCCATTGACTTCTTTTGACTCATCCTCTTTAGATAACTTGCAACCAGTGACCATTAGTGTTCCAACCGGTCTTGAGTCATCCATACAAAAGGTTTTTAGGATCTCCTTGATATACTTTGATTGTGTAATATAGATCCCATCCTTTACCTGTTGAATTTGAAGTCCAAGAAATAATTTAATCTCTCTAATCATAGACATTTCAAACTCCTTTCTCATCTCCTCAGCAAAAGATTTGCACAATGTGTCATTGCCTCCAAAGATAACGTCATCAAAAAATATCTCAGCAATTAAAACTTTTTTAGTACTATCACATTTTAGATACACATTGTTGTTGTCACTAGTTCTTTGAAATGCTATTTTGATTAGATATTAATGCAATATTTCATACAATGCTTGGGGCACTTGTTTCAAGCCATACAATGCTTCGTGCAATTTGCATACCATGTCTCAGTTAGTATTCTCAGAAAATCCTTCAGCTTGTTCAATATATACTTCCTCTTCAAGAATACCATTGAGAAATGCAGACTTAACATCCATTTGATAAACTTTGAATCCCTTATAAGAAGCATATGCTAGTATAATTCTAACTCCTTCTAATCTAGTAATAGGCGCAAAAATTTTACCATATTCTATTCATTATTCTTGTGCATACCCCTTGCAAACTAAATTTTCTTTATATTTTATTACATTACCATGCTCATTAAACTTATTTCTAAAAATCCACTTAGTAACAATTACATTCTTATCTTTTGGTCTCAGTACCAAAGTCCATGTATTATTATTTTAAATTTGATCTATCTCTTCCTTCATTGCTTTCATCCAATCTTCACTTTCTAATGTGTCTTTAACTTTTCTCGGTTCAAATTTAGATATTAAGCATGTGCATTCTCTTACCTTGCTTCTTTTAAGAACTCCAACAGTCTTGTCTCCAAATATTTTACTTGGTGAGTGGTGTCTCTTCATATAATTTTCCAATATAGGCTTGGTAGCCAGTGGTATCTCTTCATTTCCATCATTCGGTGGAAGCTCTCTCTACTTATCTTCTTCCTCGGTTTGTGCTTTTGGTAAGGTGTCAGGAATCTCGGTTTATACATAAACAAATCTTTGATAATCCTATGGTTCCTTCTTGTTGTCTTCATAATTCTTCTCTACAAATTCATCAATCCTCACATTTTCACTTTCTACAATTTTGTTAGTATTCTTATTCAAACATTTGTAGGCTTTTCTCTTAGTAGAATATCCCAATAATATTCCTTCGTCTCCTTTAGAGTCAAATTTACCATCTCTTCCATCTTTAAGAATATACCACCTACTTCCAAATACTTTGAAGTAACTTAAATTTGGTTTGTGTCCATACCATATCTCATAAGGTGTCTTATTAGTTCCCTTATTCAGTTGTACTTGGTTAAGTGTATAAGCAACAATGCTTACTGCTTCCCTCCAGAAGGTTTGATAAATGTCATTCTCAATCATCAATGTTCTAGCACAATCCACAATGGATATGTTTCTCCTTTTAGTTATACCATTCTATTGTGGTGTCCTCGATGTAGACATATGCCTCTTTATACCGTGTTCATTGCAAAAGAGTGTAAATTCATCAGATGTAAACTCTTTGCCTCTGTCAGATCTCAGACATTTTAGCTATCTCACTGTCTCTTTTTCAACTCTATCCTTGTACCACTTGAACATTTGGAACACACCAGATTTTTCTTTTAGAAACATAACTAACATCATTCTAGAATAATCATCAACAAACAATAAGAAGTATCTATCTCCATAATAGCTTTGTGTTCTCATGGGACCACATAGGTCAGTGTGTACTAACTCCAAACTACCTTGTGTAGTATACTATTTTCTTGTAAACCTTGATTTAGTCATCTTACCTACTGGACATCCCTTACACATTACATTCTCAGGTTTGTCTAGACTCGGTAGACCTCTTACTATTTTTTTCTTACTCACTTTGATTAAGTTTTCAAAGATAACATGACATAGCCTTTTGTGCCATAGCCATACATCTTCAATCTTAGCAAACAAGAAACTCTTTATGGATGTATAAAGGTAGAATAAGTTACCTTTAGATTGTCCTCTAGTGGCAATCAGACTTCCCTTGTGATCAAATACTTTAACCTTCTTGTTTTGAAATTCCAGTCGGTGACCTATATTATTCAACTGTGCCACACTCAACAAATTGTACTTCAAAACTTCAACCCAATAAACATCATCACATTTAGTATTGTTCAGCAGAATTATAGAACATTCTCCCTTCACATGATATGGGGTATCATTTCCAAATCTAACATTACCACCATTATGCTCTTTCAAAGTAATAAAATTATCAGTATCACCAGTCATATGGTGTGAGAAACCACTGTCTATAATCCATGTATCATTTTTACTTACTTGTGAGATTAGGGATTTTTCTTCAACATACCTTTCTTCATCAGACTCATCTTTAATAGAAACATAGAAAACTTCTTCTTCTTCATCATCAGTGGCATCATTAGATGATCCTCTTTCAGTAATGTAGCATAATTTATTTCCTTTGTTCTTAAAGTCTCTGAATCTGTTCTCACTCTTTTTGTTATCTTTGTTATCTTTCTTCTCAATATTGGCAGGACAATTAGAAGTTATGTGACCAATCTTATTACATGTGAAACACTTCAAAGGTAGCTCACCTTTGTAGTTTCCTTTACCTCTTAGTATCCTCCTAGCCAATAATGCTTCAAACTCAAATTCATTATTTTCATCTTCAACATATAGCTCTTCAAGCTCACTCTTACAACTATGAAATCTTTCACTAGAACTACTTGCATATCCATCAGTAGATATAGAATCTCTAGACTTTCCAATAGTAAAAGATGATTTGAATGCAGATTCAATCTTAGAAGTAGCAAGCAAAATATTATCAAAATTATTCAACTCAAAAGTAGTTATCTTACCAATTGTAGCATCCATTAAAGTAACAACCATTTTTGGAATGGATCTCATTTCTTGAATAGAAGACACTCAGATGGCATAGATAGGTAGCAGTGTTCTAAGAATATTTCTTGTAACATCTTCTTCTTCAATGGTTCTACCAGCACCTCTAATAGAAATAGAAATCTCCTTTATTATTGTGTTGTATACTGAAATGTTTTCTCCTTCTTTCATTCTTATTGATTCAAAATTTCCTCTTAAGCTTTCATCCTTAGCCTTCTGAACATGTTGATCTCCACAAAAAATAGTGCAAGCTTATCCCACATCTCCTTAGTTATATCACAACCTTGTAAATCATTGAACTCTAGGTCGGTGAGAGTAGAAGATATCTCAATCATCACTTGTGTATGTTCTTATCTTTCTCTTATGTTCTCAAGTGTCCAAGAACCAAAAAGTAGAGGTGAGTACTCAGTTTCAAGATGATTCTGTGCATAATCTCCAATACCAGATATATGAAGCCTCATTTTTTCTGCCATGTAGAAAATTTATTCTTGTTCAACTTTGGTGCTTCCCTCTTAAACATTTTTCAATCTTTAACTAAAGTACCTTTAAACTTATCTTATCAAAGCACTAGATCTGATACCAATTATTGGTTTGCCCTACCAAATTATGGTTAACTGAGAGGGGGTGAATCAGAAAATATTGAAAATAACACTTTGAAACTAAACCTATGATTCAACTCGGTAACTCAAATAAATACAACAACCAAAACTTGTAAACACTTCACAAACTTGATAAACAACATATAACATAAGAAAATAACATCTGCGGTTATCGAGAATCACATGTAACAACAGATTTAATGAGGAAACCCAATTTGGGAAAAACCTTTGTGGGAATTGTCACCCACAAAAATAAATACTCTTCCTAAGTATGCTCAGTTAAGATTCAATCTGGTTAAAGATTACAATGCACATTTGTTAGATGTGAGCCTGTTAAGGGATTTACCTTAGATCTATTAAGATCTTCACCTTGTTAGGAGTGGCCTGGTCAGAGGGCTTAAAAATTCATCCTAGAATGTTACCTTTCTCAAGGATTTACAAAAAGACTTATTTGGTCCGCTCAGTTAAGATATTTCCTGTTACAAAGATTAGTAAGCAAAAGTGTACTGATTTGATCTGTGATTATGCAACTACCTTTTTCTTGATCAGATCTCTTGTGTGCTCTCTAAAACTACTGGCATCAACAACTCATCAATCTCTTCTCTTGACTATATCTCCACCTCTTTCACTACTCTTCTCGGTAGCACTTCAACTATTCAACTCATCAGCATCTCTATATAAACATATAGGCACAAAAATATATAGGGCTATGTTTTACCTCTTAATATTATTAATTAGGTATTCCTTAAATTACCTCAGCTGTCAAATCATCTCTTATGAACTAATTCAATGTATCTACCACTCGGTTAAATGGTTAACCTTTTCTTTGTGACTTGCACTTTTCTTGGAACTCACAACTTTCCTTTTGTCTCTTAATCTTCATCTCAGATTTTGAACTTGACTTTTCATGACTGTAGATCTTGTAAAAAACTTCATCTTCATCCTTAGCATCTTCTTGATCTTCATTCCCTCACATTAAATTCATTCTGATCCTTGAATTCAATCTTTGTTCCATTCTCGGTGACTCGGTGATTATCTTCACTCGTTGTCTGACTTCGCTCAGTTACCAACCTTGCTCGATAACTGACCTTGCTTGGTTGTCAACTTCACTTGGTTACTGACTTTTCTTTACTCAACTGACTAATACTTCCCATTACCAACAGACTTATCAATGCTTGGTAACTAGGCTTGATCCCTTTACCGACTTGACCTTTCTTCTTTACCAACTTAACAACATCAAATGTTAAGTAAAATAAATTATACCAATAGCACCTTATCATTATCTAATCTTTATTATATGTCCAATTATCTTCCTCTCTAAATGATATGGAAACTTAATATAAACCAGAAATCAATTTCTTGACACCAATGACAAAATAACAAATGATTTACCCATTCTACTTTCTTGTATTCTATTAAACTCGGTCTTCATCATCATTACTATCAGTTGGTTAACAATAGATTGTTGGATAGATAGGTTTATGGGATAATTGATTGATTCTAGGGCAAGATGGATTGAAACAATGATTTATTATTAGAGTAGGGGTTTATTGTGTTGTGTTATTGGGCCATTACTTAGATCATTTGGATTCAGACTATTGATGTATACATATACTTGATTAGACACTTGATAATTCTTTCCCCAGTCATGAGAAAGATAATTAATGATAAGGTTCTAAGGCTTGAAAAATCCACTAGATGCAAAGATGAAATGGAATCTAGAATGAATGCAATCTAAATGCAATGCAAAGGGATTTTTGTCATCTTTTTATTTGAGTCTTTTGTCCTTCCTTTAATCATCATTGAGCATTTTGAAATTTTAGAAGGAATTACAAACATCACTAGTATATTTAGACCATGATGATCTGAATACTACTTTCATGGTTTTTGATCTAACAAGGTAATACAAGCATTAAGGTATAAGAAACCAAGATGGTCTGAGTATTACTTGCATAAAATATATAAGAATTAACTCTTTTTATGTGCAAATATCGAATGTCCTCGATGATTCTTTGATGATCATGTCCTGATTCAAATTTGCACACTATTATAAATTAACTCACAAACAACAAACAAAGAAAATTATCATGATCTTTCATTGCTTCTCTATTCTAAAAACATCTCTGAGTTGCTAAAAATATATGATCGCCAAAAATCAAGAAATGACCAATGAACACATGTGTTGTTGTAAACCAATCACTATTAAGAAGAATTCATCCATTTATTTGGTTTGATTTTGATCTTGTGTCAAGCATGTTTTAAATTTTACATGTTGATGTTTCTAATGTCCTTGTTTTCGACCTTTGTTTTGGGTATGTTGCCTGACATGTTTTCTTGTTTTTTTGTTTGTTCCAAGCTCGAATGTTTACTACCCCTAGGTTCAGGATTTTTCCCCTAATTAGAAATGATGGTTATGATGATGGAGGTTCGCTAGTTTCAAACTATGACTAGAGTTACTTACAAAACTTTGATATGCAGAAAAGGGGATATGGGTGTCAATTGTTCCTGATTTTATTAAGTTCTACACTGTGAGGAAATTATTACATGTTTTTAAAGATTTTATAATTTTATGAATTTTTAAAGCTTTTATGATTTTTTTGAATTTTTAAAGATTTTATGACTTTTTTTAGATTTTTAAAGATTTTACCCAAGATCATATTTATTTGCCCCTGATGTCTAACAAGGCCTAAGGCGTTGTGAGTAGATGAATGAAATGATGGAGGGAGCATGTAATGTGACTCTTAAGACTATCTCATTAATATTACCAAAGCTAAGAGAAAGGGAAAATGGAAAAGTAGGCTAATAATGTGGTGCATGAGGAATAGTGTCTAAGTCAATGATCATGACATAGTGCAAGGCATGGGTGATCCAAATAAGTAGACCTGTCAAGAGGTCGTTAAGAGAATGTTTTTAATTGTATCTCCTTAGTTTTGATCAAGATAAAGGGGTATATATGGATAGGATGAAGCTCAATCATGATAAGGTGTCATGGAAGACATGGTGGATGACTATGGGAATGCTTAGGAATGATTAGGATAAAAAAGAACATGATAAGGTAGCATGGATGCAACAAGTGGATAAGAATATGCTGATGGATATGATAATGGATATTGGTTGAAGATCATAGATAAGGATAAATGCATATGGTACATGAGGATCATGGAGATGCTCAACCATGTCAAGATCAAGGTGAAAAAGGAAATATGGATGCAGATAGGATAAATGGTATAAAATGGAAGATGAAGGACATGATGAATAATGGAGGATATGATGGATAAGGTAGTGTGGATGAAACTTTCCCCCAAGTGCGAGTGCAAGAGGATGGATTACATAGGATGATTGTTTGCCAAGTTTTTGTCTTGTTAATTTCCCAAGGTGCCAAAAGATGTTGTTTTCACCATAGGACGAATGATTTCTCTTTACTTTTTCTTTTTTTTTCTTTTTTTCTTTTTTTTTTTTACTTTTTCCTAATTTTTGGAAGATAGTGAATGTGTGATAGGAAATGGAGGAATTCATACATATTTCTCTCTAGATAATAACCCTTTGAAATATATGTTATCATAGACCATGGTGATCAATGGTATGATCAAAGATGTTGGTAAGGTGATGTTAAGGGGAGGATACAAAGGATAGTGGTAGATGGTGGTTAGGGTTTTATGCTACGGATTGGATAAGGGGGATGGAAGGATGGAAAGTAGGTGTTGGATAATGGATGAGATATTGAAAGGTTCATATCGGGGTAGGTGGAAGTTTTGAAAATATTAACATTGGCACACCCTTTGAAGGGTGGTGGAATGATGGAGGAAAAATGGATTGGGAAGCTTGAGATTTTGATGGAGGAAATAATGTGGATTTTGGGACACAAGGACCCAAAATGGATGGAAAAGATGATGAAGTATCTAAGGTAATGGATTTTTGGATATAGGGACCCAAAATAGACTCAGAAGATGAAAAATGTTTGAATGGATGTGTAGTGGAAGCCTTTAGAAGCTTGAATATCAACTTTTATTTTTCTTTTCTATGCAAGTCTTATAATAGAGACTTGGGAATCCACGTAGTCTTTGATTTTTTGCTCTTTGTGATGCTTTATAATGTGGTTCTTCAATGATGGATTTAGGAACCCACATTGTCCTTGATTCTTCTTTTTTCTTTGTGGACTTTTGTAATCTTTTATATATCTCCTTTTTCTTTGTATTCACATTTTGATTAGATTGGACACATCAATATTTGTATGTATGTGGATTCTTGAATTTATGATTTTCATGTTTGACATCCAAATTGCTTCCAAAGGTAGTGGGAGTCATAGATTAATAGGACTGATATGGAGGGTTCATATGGATAGGCAATTGGAAATTTATCAAGTATGTGTGCCTTTGTTGACCGTGATTTTTGATAGGGTAGGTGGATAGTGAGATAGAATGGTTAGGTATGGTTAATGGAGGAATATAAGGACCCAAGATATATAAAATGTTTGAAGGCTTTAGCTCTTGGACATAGGGACCTAAAATGGATTTGGAGGATGGGGGAGGTGTATATTTGGATTTAGATGAGGGAATGTATGACTTATGAGGGATACCAACATCTTGAGTTTGATTCATGTATGCAATTCCATGATCTTTAATATGTTTCTTCATATCAAAGGATTTCTTAATAGATTTTATAAGAACAATGGGAGTGTGAGAAAAATTATTGTCATGAGGGAAATAAGGAGAAATGATGGTTTCTTGAGGTAGACCTGGATATTTATGATGGGGAGGTGGTGGGATAATTTTATCATGACATGTAAGAGTATCATTGGACAAGGTGGAAGGGATGTTGTGATCTTTCTTTTCAATAGGCTCATCGGAAATGGTGGAAGGGATTTCATTGGTAGTGATGGAAGGAATATCAAGATCTTTATTGGGAGGTGGATCAGGTATAGGAGGTGGAGGGATATGTTTCTCTTAAGGTGGAATGTTATCATCTTGAAAGAAGTGAAAAGGTGTGAGGGGGTCATCATAGTATTCTAGGGATATGAATTCTTTCTCATATGTTGGAGGTGATTGTATGGTGTCTTGATCTTGATTTATGTTAAGACTTTTTCCTTCATTATTTTTTATTATTCTCTAGACATGAAGCCACTTGTAAGGAGGCAATATGAGTTTGGATATGCATGGAAATTTGTGATTTATGAGGGGTTTTTGTATCAAGACTTGGGTTGACTTGGAATTATTTTAGAGATAGCCCTTGAGGGTAAACATGGTCAACATGGAAGGTATCATCATTAAATTCATTGGTTGAGAGAAGAGGTGTGACTGGATATGAAGCTTTATGAGATGAAGAAAAGGTGGAAGAAGTATAGGCTACATGTGGGCCATTGCAAGACATAGGTTCATGATTTTGATCATACTTGGGATTAGTGTCTTGTTCTTGATTAGATGGATCATTAGGATTTTCAACTTCAATTATGCCATCATCAATAAGGTCTTGGATTTTATGTTTCAACTCCATGCAATTTGAAGTTTTATGTCTATTATGTTGATGGTATGCATGATAGGTACTCAAAAATGTAATTCCAGATGAGGTCGCTTGAGGCAATGTTATGAGATTGTGTTTGAAAAGATCATTTAATGATGACTCAAGATATTGTCTCAAAGGGGTAAACTTTTTATCCAAGAGATATTTGGGTTCACTTGTGTTTGTAGAAGAAATGTTGGATTTAAGATTTTGATTTTAAATTTTAGCCATTTATTGTTCAATTTTGGCTATTTTCCTTTGTATTCCTGGGATTTGTGCATTGGCCATGATGTCATTTGTTTCTCAAAGACATCTCTCAAGATTTGAGGTTGGTTCATTTCTTGCTTGTTTTCTAGAGTTTTTGTCATGAATTTGTCTCTTGATATCTTGAATTTATTGAGCCAAGGAGGCCATAGGCATGTATGATAGTTCTTATCTAGTTTGTATTAACATG
Organism: Thuja plicata; assembly: GCA_018584345.1. Lineage (NCBI taxonomy): Eukaryota > Viridiplantae > Streptophyta > Pinopsida > Cupressales > Cupressaceae > Thuja > Thuja plicata. The sequence continues at coordinate 1,907,066 of MU228433.1, read as the reverse complement.
AAACTTGATTGAAATCAATGTGAGAAATATACCCTTAGATATATTGGATATTTTCTTGAATATGATGATTATGTATTTCAATTTTGGATGTTAAATATTAAGTATGTCTTTAAGATGATGGAACCTATTAGAAAAAGATGTATTTCTATGATGAAGGTTCAAAATTAACTTTGATTTCTTGGGTTCTAGGTGAAGGAGTTGGAATCCTTGATGATGAACCTTCCAAACCTACGATTAATGGTGTTTTGACAATACTATCTCAATGACTTGGTTTGATTATGTCATGCCCAAAAATTTCGCGCCCAAAAATGCAACAAATTTTTTTTTGAAAGGTAATTTTTTTAATAGTAATTGTTATGTCAAGAGGGTGTAAGGGGAATCATGACTGAATGTCAACATCCCTTAACCCTAAACGCTCCTA
>MU228433.1:1871776-1883895 GCA_018584345.1 Thuja plicata | reverse complement strand
GTAAGAATATGAGTGTCTATATAGATTAGAATTATGCATTGGGGAATGAGTCACAGTCATTGATTATAACTTGATCACTTATTCAAGTGCGTTTCTGGATTAGATTGTGTAAGTTTTTAAGCATCGATGTTTCGGATCACACTCCGCGATCCATCATCAGGAAGAGCACTTCTCTTCCTGATGATGGATCGCGGAGTGTGATCCGAAAAGTGGATGCTTAAAAACTTACACAATCTAATCCAAAAATGCACTTGAATAATTTATATGGATTGTGGAAATCTGATACTATTAACTTGATCACTTCCAAGGTTGCAAAGGTAACTTTTAAATGCCTTGTATGGACATTGTATTTGTCGTATATGATTAATATAGACAATTATACAATCTCTTATGGTGTCTTTTGTGCATATAACAATGTAGATTATAGCTATGAAGATGCATAGCTTAGTCTTTGTAACAAAAAATAGGTAACAGGTTTAAGGGTTAAATAGTTCACACGTGCAACCAAAATCTAATTTGATTTGAAGATCTAATATTAGATGCAAGTCAAATTTGTTTTTAGAAATGAGATGAGAAACCAATTCGAAATAGTAAGCCATGACTGAAAATTTCTTTGATGAAAATATGCTCTCACAATAAAATGAATGAAATTGTGGAACCAAAAAGGAAAAACCCCTTAAACTATTTATTTAGTCATTTATTTGGTCATTTTACCCAATGACCAAATTGGTCATTTATTTAGTCATTTTACCCGATGACCAAATTGGTCATTTATTTGCCAAATATGATCAGTTTTGGTCATGTGACTAAAACTTTTAGTCACGTGACTAAAATTTTTAGTCACTTAGTCATTTACTTGCCAAATTCTACTAGTGAAATCTGATCAAATTTTCTGAGGCTCTACAACTAGTTTTGAGACTCCTGAATCTGGATATGCAACTCCTGAAACCATTTCTACACACATAAAATAAGGGGAGGAAGGTTGAGGGGAGGGGTTTTCCTCATTAAAACCCATGTTTATGAATCAACCTTGAAATGAAATAAATGTAATAGAAAGAGTGTTGTCATGTCGCAGAGATTAGATCTAAATAATAGAATATACCATGTAGCTTCAAATGTGTCTTAGAATGTGATCAAGTATGCTGATGCAATAGATTTGAATCAACATAAAAACCAAAAGGAAATCATGTAAGAAAAAACCTCATGTAGTAGATTTTGTAATTTGCCACAATGTTAGATTGAATAAGAGAGAAGAATAAGAAGAAGACTTAAAGAATGAATGTGGATCTCCCTACTTGATTGTAAACTCCTTTCGTGGCCTCTAATGGGGAAAGAAGCTAGATATATAGAAGGAAATGCCTTGCATGCATAAGGTAAATGAAGACTTGAAATGTTTGATGATGGATGCATTCACCAATGGATATTTTCTTTCACTTGGATCTCTTGAATGAACAATGAATGTTTGATAGCTCGCATGTATGTGTATATAGATTATGTATGTATATTTCAAAAGGAGAGGAAGAGGTATCCTTTATACACATTTTTGGAATCATATTTCATCCAGTCCAACTGTAATTTCAAACCTAGAAGAGAATCCCACCATTGTGCCCTGGGATCATTTTGAGCACAAAACACTAGGATAGGTCGACTTGGATGACCTAGTCCAGGTAAAATTGCCTCAAAATCTCTCAAGATTTCAAGGAGTGTTCCAAGAAGTGGTGGTTAAAAACATAGCTTTCCAGGAGATAAGGGCCAATCCTAAAATGCATGTATAGACCCTAGGGGAAAATGAATTATGTGGTTGGATGGAAAAATGGAAAACCATGCATAGAAGCTAGAGCCAACCTCAAGTTTAAACACGATTAAGGGAGAAGGAGGACCTATATTTGAATTAAATATGCATTTAGGTACAATATGAGGTCCCACCATAAGAAACACACTAAAGTAGGTTCAAAATGAGCACAAATTAAGTACTTACTTTTGAGTACAGTACAAGAACAATTTGAAATAGAATTAGACAAAGGCTACGGAAACCTCATTCTTATAAAAAATGTTGACACCTCTCACCCAAATATTGTCAATCCACTTTTTAGCCTCTTTGTTCTTGAGTAATTGAAAAAATACTTAGTACCCTTGTCTCCATGGTTAAGCCTGTTAATTCTAGCCCTGATTTTGGTGTTTTGGATCCTTCTCAAGGATTTTTTTAACATAAGTGAGAGTTTCAATGGAACTTTGATTTCTAGGGTCATTTTGTATACAATCTTCTGCAACAACTAATTGTTCATTAAGAACCACTTCTTGATGCCTAGCATCTCAAGCTTGTTTCTTACCTACCACCTGAAAAAAATTCTCCAAATCATGGTGTTTTGATTCTATTTGTCAATGATAGACTCATTTTTGGCACTAAAAGTATTAAATTGTGTGATGAGGGAGACAAAATTTAGAATTGCATCACTCTCGAGAAATTTAGTGTTCAGAGCAAAGACATCCTTAGTGAAACTATTTGATATAGAGAAATCCTTAGATGAGATCTCAACCAAGATGAGGTGATGATTGAAGAGGGTATATGGAGTGAATTTAATGTAGGAAACCCCTTCTAGTTTAATGAACTTTAAAAAGTCTTTGTTTTCTTAAAATTGATCAAGTCTTTTATAAATTCTTTTTTTACCTTATTGAAAGTTGCACCAGGTGAACCAGATGCCAGTATTGCAGTTTTTATTATCTGCCAAAGGGTCCCATGTGTTGATTTTATTGATCATTCTATAACAAAAGAACCTTGCATCCCCTTTCCATTTAAATTTGCACCCAAAAAATTTATCTTGTGGCTTCTCCACCATGTTGAAGTAACCAGCAATGATCCATAGATTGTCCTCTAATTGTGACATCCATTTACAAAGTTCCACTCTACTTCTATAATTATTGGGGGCATAAATTGAGCATACCCCAACATCCACTCCTTTATCTCTTATAACTATCCACACCACTCTATTGAAAGGAGAAGAGCCCCATCTCACCATTTCATCTTTCCATTTGACACCCACCAAAATGGTTGCACCTTCTTTCCCCTTACAGTTGTTGGTAGTGAAAAACATTTTATCTCTCCATATGCATTTCAATTTAATATGAAGATTGAAATGAACTGTTGTGATCTCTTGTAGAAGGAGGATGTTCATGTTTTAATTCATGTTAAGGAACCTTTTCATAATATATTTTCTATCTTTGGATTCTCACCCCCTCACATTCCAAGAGCAACATTTTAAATTCATGGGTAAAAATCCATTGGGGTTTTAAAGTTGTTATCTCGTTTAGTTTAGGCCTTTTGGGTGCTCTTCTTCCTGAATCTAGAATTGGTGGATCCTAAAGGCCAGCCTCATTTTTAACAATTTTGAAATCCAAGGACTACCTAGACCCCAAAGTGGGATAAATTTTCATCTGAGATTTGGATTTTTTTTTAATTTCTCCTTAGTGGCCTTACCCTTATTTATACATTTTCTACCTTTAAGGGTTTTTATAGATTCAGCCATGGCCCCTTCAACATTTGTGTTCTCAAAAGGGATGATGTCCCAATCACATTTATTTTATTCACACTCATGAGGCCCCTGTAACTTAGCATCTTGCAGAGGACCAACAAGTGTTATCTCTATGGATATTTTGTTGTCATTAGTTAAGGAAAAGTCATATGAGTCAGAAGACTCAATCGGTGAAAAGGAGAAAGCTAAATATTTGACTAGTCGGTAATGTACACCGAGCAAGGCAGTAAAGTCAGTAAAGCACACAACAAAGCTAAAGACACTACACCGAGATTCTATAGTTACCAAACACCGAGCGCATATGAAGTACACCAATTTGACAGTTACCGAGTACTAAAGATCAAGTTAACCGAGCAAAGAGAAGTTACTCTATCGAGTTACTTAATTGATTGTAACAAGATAAGGACACATTTAATGAATTGACACAACATTAATTGTGATTCTACAATGCATAAAGATCAACTTGTTACATGATCAACGATCGAGATAATTCAAAGAGAAGATCTAAGAAATAGATTAAGCAGTTAATGAAATTTTGTCATTTCCAAGAAAAACACCAAGTATCGAGGTAAAAGTGACACAGTCACCAAGCAAAAAAGAAGATCTAACGATTAAAATGAAGTCACAATGACCTAACACATAATATTAAGAGGCAATAAATCTTATACTTAATGGATTATTTATAGGGAAGAAGGAGAGGAGAGACAAAGAGATGATACAGAGAAGGATAATATTGTTAGTGAAAGTGAAAGGAGTTATTTGAAGAACAAAGATTAGAGCAGAGAGCACCAAGCATATATCTAGCTACAACAGAGCAAATCTGAGCAGTGTTACAGTTTAAGATTGAGGTAACACAATATTCCAGAGCACATAGAGTCTGATCAGCATTTGTTTTGATGCAATATAATAGACACTATTAATTTGTTAATATTATTGTATTAAGAGCTAGAAATCCTAATACTGGGTAGATCTTAACTAATCTGATATTTGTAAAACCTTTAATAGGGTACATCTCTAAGTGTAGAGATTGTAAAATCCTCTAACCAGGTAGACCTAACAAGTCTTTGTATACTCTTAACCAGGTAAGCTATCAAAATGGATAACTATTGTAAGCTCTAACTGAGCACCCTTTATACTGCAGTTAGTGAAGGTTGTGGGTATCATCCCCACCATAGTTTTGTCCTCTAACCAAGGATTTTTCTATAAAAAAAATCATGGATTTATGAGTTCTTTTACTTGAATGTTTTAATGATATTTTTTATAATATTTATATTAGTTTCATTTCAAGTTATTGAATTCGGTAAACAACATCAACATTATATGGTTATAGGTAGTTTTAGTTATAAAAAAAATTGTGGTACCGATTCACCCCTCCCCTCTCAGTCCCAACTTTCCATAGTCATTCCAACAATTGGTATCAAATCTATTATTCTTGAGTTATAAGGTTTGACCACCTGACAGTTAAAGATATTAGTCTTGGAAGTTTTTAGGCAATTAAAAAGAATTGATGGTCTTGAATCTGAGTTGGAGAGTGCAAGAGAGTTAATCATTGATCTGAAGAAGAAACTTGTGAAGTCTTTAAGGATTAGATTGAAAATATACGATGAACTAAAAGTTACATAAGAACAAGTTGATACACTTGAGATAGCATCTGAAGGAAGTGTTACTGATAAATATGAGTCAACTATAAAAGAACTACTGGAAAATAATGATACACTTATCGAGAAGTTGGACCTAATGAGATCTTGAAACTAGCATGATAAGAATGTATGAATTGATTGAAGGAAAAAGGATTTCTGAAGATGAAAAGAAAATTACAGAAGATGATAAAAGACAGTTTGAAATCAAGTTATTAGAGAAAGATAATGAGATCATGAGAATGACACAAGCTCACTATGATATGACCGACCAACTTATGAGTGCAAATCAAGACAACACAAGAAAAGAATTTAAGAATCAAGCACTGAAAGCTAAAATTGAAAGAATGGATCAAAGACTGAAAGCTGAGAAAGATGCAAATGAAATACTAAAAATAAATGAAGAAGCATTGAATTCTCTAGATCAAAAATTCAAGAATCAGAAGCGAAGGAATGACAAAACAAGAATTGGATTCAAAGAGAACAACACTATTGAAAAGGGAGAATTATCAAAAGCACAGAAAGATGAAAGTATTGCACCCCCACTGAAACAAAAGAAGCCAAGTTGCAATTATTGTGGGAAGCCTGGACATACTGCTCATGTCTGTAGGAGGAGGAAAGGTAAATCACCGAGTACACAGTCCTTACCCCAACTTTTGGAAGACAGTCCTTACCCCAGCATAATCTTGTAGGACACTGCTCTTTGTTATAAAAAAAATTCCAATATTTTATAGCCCAATTTGACATAGTATTTCCCATTGTTAGATCCACACTAGACTATAATATCTTCCTTAGCATTTACAATAACATTCTTGGAATCAAAGACACCTCTCATCACTTTTTTTGTTGCTCAAACAACCCTTCATTATCCAAAATTTTCCAAGACCATTCCCAGCTGAGTATGCCTTCCTTCCTTTCCAAGTAATCTACAACATTACCCCCACAAGTTCTAACAAAATGCATTAGTAAAATCATGTAGTTCAGAAAAATCCTTCAACGCTGGATAAGCATTCCATGAATCCTCCCAAAATTTTGCCTTTTTATCATCACCAATTTTCCACGATATATGCTCATAAATATAATGTCTACAAGATATGATAAAGTTCCATATTGCAGAGCCTCTGGGAGGATTCCTTATTATGAGAATCCTATTTTTTTCATAGGAAACTAGGTATTTTTCTTTAATGATTCTCACCCACATTCTATTAGGGTTTGTGAAGATGCACCAAAATAATTTGGCATGGAGGGCAGTATTTATCAGCTCCTAGTCTCTAATGCCGACTCCCCCACCATTTTTAGGCTGACATATCTTCTCCCACTCAAGTAGATGAATCTTGTCATCTTGGTTGGCTCCATTCCTGAATAATTTCTGCATTTGTTGTCCAATTTTGTTAATGAATTTAGCTGGGATTCTAAAGTACATTATGGGAAATATAGGGATAGTAGAGATAATATATTTTAACATAAGGATCCTACCAGCAGAAGAAATCCACTTACCCCTCCATCTAACCATATTTTTCGAGCATGAAGAGATTAAATTAGACCACATATCAGATTTACATGCTCCACAAAATAAAAGAATTCCCAAATATTTTGCAGGTAAAGTGCCTTTCCGCAACCCCAAAATTTGACAAATCTCTCTTTATTGTTGAGGAGGACTATTGGTTAAATAAATCTCCTATTTCCTCCAGCTGATTTCTATCCTGAGGCTTCACTGTACTTATCAATTGTTGATTTCATCAATTTTTCCTCTTTGAGCGAAGCTTCCCCAGCTAGGAAAGTATCATCTGCGAATTGCAAGTGGGAGATGGGTGGTTCACCCTAAGCAACCTTAATTCCATGCCATAGTCCACTCCTTCTCTTGGATTTATTTAATCTTCCGAGCACTTCTGCCATTTTAATGAAATCACATTCCCTTGTTAATTTCAAAGAAACCTTGTAGACTTTCATTGACTATTATAGATAACCTCACTATTGAGAGGCAGCTACCAATCCAGGAAACTCATTCATTTGCAAAAAAAAAAAATCTCTAGCACTTTCAAGAGAAATTCTCTATCAAATTCATCTTTGGCCTTCTTGATATCGAGCTTAAGCATCATTCTATCTCTCCATGCAGTTCTAACTGAATGATAGTTTCATGTGCTACAATGATACCTTAAAAAATAGATCTATCTAGGGAAAAACCACTTTGTTCCTCAGAAATAACATAGTTTAAAACTGGTTTAATCCTGTTAGCTATCACTTTGGATATAAATTTATAAATTATTTTGCATAATGCAATAGGGAAAATTCATCAAAACTTGAGATCACCTCCTTCTTAGGAATGATTGCAATAAATGTATTGTTGAAGTCCTTCAAGATGAAACCCCCACTGCGGGCTTCTTCCACAACCCCCCAGATTTCCTCTCCCAACAAATCCCATAAGTGTTGGAAAAAGAGAGTAGTGAAGCCATCCAGTCTTGGGGCCTTATCTCTCCCCATGTCAAACAAGGCACATTTTGTCTCTCCCTTAGTTGTGGGGGCCACTAGGAAAGCATTATGTGACTCAGAAATGCATCTTGGTATGGTGTTTAAGACCTCATCTACACCATCATGGTTGTGTCTCTCTTCATTAAAAATATTAGAGAAAATATAATAGTTTCCTCATTAATCTCCTTTCCCATCTCTAACAAGTGCCCATTGTGATCATTGATGGAAAAAATTCTATTTGCTGCTCTTTTAACCTTTGCTGGTGTTAGTGAACAGATTTGTATTTTAACAAAACCCTTTCAAAATAACTCATGAATGCCCAAACAAGAAGACAAAAATTTGCAACTAACAACTGAGACGCTTGTAATGGTTATGTGCAAGCGCTCTCTGAATTTTGATGTGAAGGTACATCTTTCTTCTTTGGATTTGCAATGAATGAAATCAATGGTATGCCTTTAACCAGAAGGCACAGAAGGCGAGCAACCATCTATGCATAAACATGGGATAGATGTGACAATTTACAAATAGGTAAATACAAACTAAAAAGTCAAAGATTCCCAGCCCAGCACTTACAAACAACAGATTGAAAGAAAGATCAAGATTTATTTCAGATTATGTGATACATGAAATTCAAATATTTCTTTGTATACACGAAGATATATTAGTAGCTGGAATTTATCAAAAGTAACTGCATTAACACAAAGTTTAATAGAAATATAAATAAATACCTCCAAACTCAAATATTCAAAATGTATTACATCTACCCTCTGATACAAAATGGTATCTAAAAGACAACCATTTCCAACTACACAGAAAACTAAATCTAAAAATAAAAAATGTATTCGTTTCTCCCTCTGCAATTACAATTGAAAACAACAAATAAAAACCCTCTACCTAAAACACAAAGTCTTCAACCAAAGGTGGAATCTGGAACCTCCAGCTTTCTTTTTTTGGCATATTTATCTTCTTGCCCTGATAATGTTTGTCAGTTATAATAACTGATTCTTTGAAACTATTTCCACTCAATCTTTTTAATCTTTTTCTTACTTTCCGATAACATCCCTCACCTTTTTAATTTTATATCTTCATAAAATATTTATGCAAAGCTTATAAATATATAATTCAATGTTTTAAAAGATATCTGGATAGGTGGCATTTGATGGTGATGAAGAGTTGTCATCATTTCATGACAGTCATTGGCAGTTTTGATAGTAGTTCACTCAGACATTCATAACTTTTGATCCACCAAGAATCTGAAAAAATGCTTTGAAAATGATTTAGATAATTTGGATTGATAAAACATGTTTGAAAATCAGCTTGATCCAATGGTTGGATTAAAATTTATGCCCCCCAAAATATGACTATATTTCTCTGGATTTAGTAGATTCGTGGTTGTTGGTCACCTTGGATAGACTCATACTCAGTCAACAAAATGTTTTGGAGAAAAAAAATTTCACTAATCTCTCTAGTGAGTATTTAGGTAACTAAGTTTCTTCAAACATATTTCAATTTGAGAAATATCCAACGGTGGAGTTGGAAGTTATGCTCCCCATAATATGATTGTTTTCTACTTCTTGCAAATTCGTGATCAAAGAATTTATTTGATCTTTTCTTCTGCACAATCATTATGGCTCCCACCAAGATTTGATGTCACATACAATAAAGATACAAATGATTATGATGAGCTTCATTTTGATACCCATGATATACAATATAAGAGTGGGTATTTATTATCTTGGAATGTTTCATAGCAACATGCAATAAATCTCCAAAATCCTTTTGAACTTGACAAGTTTGAATTAGTCAATCTTGTTGTTTGTATTCATGAATTATAGTTTTGAAATAATAACCATGAACTGAGAAATTCAAACCAAGGGATTATGTCTCTAGAATGATGGTTCAAGCCTTCAAAATTGTACCTCGGATCTCCCAAGCTTGTTCCTTTGAACTTATAAACCTTACCTTGTAACTTGAACTCTGAATTTATGTACTGAACTTGGCTGTATTTGAACCATAAGAACCAACTTGAACCATTTTGAAACCTTTGAACCTCTTTGAAATAATTTTAACCGAGGTTCAAAGTGGTTCAAAGTAGTTCATGAGCGATGAAGGACTTCCAATACTTGGCGGAAGGGAGCAGACTACAACAAGACAAGTTTGAAACATTGCGGCGATTGAATCAAGGAGCAAAATCGACATTGAAAGACCCATTGAAGCGGGCTTTGAAAATGGAGGAAACCAGACAATGATTAAATATACTAAAGGGTCAAGTATAATTTATCATGGTGACTCAAATAGACCCTAACACTGGCTCTTTCTGGTGGATTGCATGTTTCCAAATATGCAGAGAACTTCCAGTATCTATGGTTAAGGAACAATGTCATAGACCATTGGGAAAATAGAGTCAAAGCACAAATAAAGAAAGGGAGTTGCTTGTAGGGAGGAGGGGAACAGGGAAAAACAACAAAACACCTAACTACCAAAACCAACTAAACTAGCAACAAGCTGAAACAAATCAAGCTAAACTAAGCACAACAAAACTTGTCAAGCAAGGACATATTTACAAAAATAGACAAGGGTAGGAAAACTACCACCACAAGAACCAGGAACAAGAAGCACCTACACAAAGCCATCCACCGACTGAGAGAAATAGGATCCTTTTCATAGAAACTGATTGTGCCTTCTCGGTGCAGCTCCTATGAACTGCCATTTGATAACTCCATCAAAGGTACAAATCATATTAGTAGCATGCAAGAATTTCTTGAATAACCATTCATGCCCAAAAAGCCATTCTTCATTATAAATCTCTGCATTTCCCAAAGTCTTTTTCGTGGTATCCTCCAAGCAAGTTCTTATCCCTAGTTGAAAAAAATAATGTTCAAAAAATTCTTCAAGAACAATTATGCATTGCTTATGGTTGATGCTGGCAAGATCATTTTTCTTTACATTTTCATTTACATCATGACCAGTTTCAACAAAGAAAGAAAATTCATCCATCATAGGATCAAATCTCTCGTTAAAATTTATTTCATCTCTATCAAGAATCAAGTCATCATCAAACATGCAACACATTCCATCTTCCCCTTTTCCTAGTGTATCATCACATTTTTCAGCCCCATTTTCAGCCCCATTTTCAGCAAAATTAAATTCAAGAAAGTGAAATGGAGAAACTTCAATCAACACCATAATTTCAGCCTGGATTAAATCAATACCTAGATTATGCATAAAGGAATCCTCTTGTTTGATAGTTGATAGAAATTTGCATATGATTTCTTCTTCTTGAACAAGGGAAAAATTGTCCAATATTTTAGTTGAGCTATCCTCTTGCTGAAAGTTTATTTCAGAATTTCCTTCTTTGATCAAATTTTTACAAAGAGAGGAATCTTTATAAAAACCTTCCTTTTCTTGATTGCTAACCACAACTTCATTATGAGGAAAAAGAACAGTTTCATCTTCAAAACAAAATGTTTCTACCATAGGATCATTATAGCCGTTAAAGCATAAAGAAACATTTCCCCCAATATCTCCCATAAACTTGAAATTTTCATACTTTGATAAGTTGTTAAGCTGAAAGCAATCATTAATGGAATGCACATAAGTGACATGATTGTCATTGTTCTCAAATCTGAAACTTTCTACATCAGGAGAAATGAATTTTTTTGACAAACCTTTGTCATTGTTGCTCATAGATCCTTCAATGTCACCTTGGTTATTCTTGCTTGATGATGTATAATCTTCTTGAGGCTGGATGATTGATGTTTGGGCCTCTTTTTCACTTTAAAATGGGTAATTACAAGAAATTGAACTTGTTGGCAACATGTGGTGGGAAAATTGAACATCTCCATGCGATTTCTAAATAATTTGTGGGATTTTTCCAATCATAGCCCATTCTTCATTCCAGATCTTTCTTCTCATGTATTTGGCTCTATACACAAGCTATGATAGTTTGGGCTATCGAGTGGGAATGTAATAAGAGAATATTTAGAAATTATGCTTCACCAGTAGAATTTGTTATAAAAAAACTGGAGCAATCCATTTTAGAGGTGGTTAATTCATATGTTAAAGATAAAATTTGTAATTACAAACTTCAAATATTGGGATCCTAATTTTCTTAAGTCATTGAATCTGATTCACACCCCTCTATTTATGATCCCAAATAGAATCAAATAGAAGGGAGATCATTCAAAAATTACATGGATTCCTCCTGATAATCATTCTTTAAAGTTAAATTTTGATGGCTCTGCATGAGGAAACCCTGGCAAGTTTGAATGTGGTATGTGTCTTGGAAATCATAGGGGGATAGTTTTAGAATTTAAATGTATTTCTTTACCTGATGGGACCAATAATCTAGCTGAAGCATATGCCATTTTTACGGTTTCGAGCTTACTGGTAATGTTAATATTAGGAAACTCCATATACACAACAACAGGAAGCATGCAATGATAACAATAACATCATATATATATATATATATATATATATA